>JANHGL010016645.1:53063-68572 GCA_024611195.1 Ceyx melanurus
TTGCATTAGAAGGACCTGCTCCATTACCATCTGGCCACAGTTTTGGGAGATCTGCTAAGGTTAGGGGTTTCTTTCCAACTTCTATTTTTGACTCACACTCTGATTCAGCTTGGGAAGGACCCCGTCGCTGTTTTGTTTTTCTACTTTTCTTCGCTGGAGCTACTTGTAAAGGTACAGGAGTAGTGGGTGTGACCACAGTAGCTTTTGGTGCAGCTGCTGGCTGTAAAGCTGGAGTTGGAGCAGTTTCAGTACTTGTGGGAGTTGGAGCAGTTGCAGTGCTTGTTTTGATTGAGGCAGCAGCAGCAGGGCTGGTTGGGGGGGCCTGTGAAGCCGTGGCTGCCTGACCTGTATTACTGCACAGATAACTAAAACAATGCCACACAGTAAAAACATTAGTGAGTAATAATAGTACTATTATGGTATTTTGGTAATAACAATGGCCACAATCCTCACAGTTTACCAGAGGGTCTAAATCTGGTGGAGTCAGCTTAGTATGGGGGGGAACAGTAAAATTTCCAGGAACAAAACCAAAAACATGCTTATTAATTAAGTGCGTTATGTAATGCCTGTAGTACAGAGACGCACCCTCTGCCCATTTCAGCACAACATAAATTAAAGATAAACACCCCAAGAAACCAATGACTGTCGCCCAACGCGCCGATAACAGACAACTTTCAAATAAATAGTAAGAGAGAACAAAATATAAAATAATGTCTGTGGCACGTAAGGAAGCAGCACAGCATTTAACTCAGAAAAGATTACTAGAAAGACACGAACCCACATTCCACCCAAAACCAGCCACATTTTAGGTAGTCTGTTTTAGTTTCTTTTTCCTAATGATGTTCAGAAAAAAATTATAACCTCTCAAGTGAGCGAACTGGAATTTGAACTATTCAGGAAATATATCAAAGCTCTAATCGGGCCCCACATTGGGTACCAATTTAAATCTGTCACAGTTTAGGGTCAGGGCAACCCCCAGACCGATAACAGACACTGTCTTTTAACCCCCCCTCCCTCACCAAAGGGGAGAGAAAAGGAATAAGGGAGAGAGACTTAGTGATTAGAAAAAGGAAACGAGAACAATTTAATTAAAAATGAAAATGAAATATACACAAATATGTACAAAGCCAGTACCGAGCCCAACACCCCACACCCCCTAACCCCCCAATCCCTGATGGTAATTACGTCACCCTCACGATGCTGTGGAGGAGCTGGACTCTGGCACCGGGTCTTGGGAGTGAACACAAGAGCCAAAGCAAAAGGGAGAGACTGGAAGTGAAAAAAGAAAAAAGGGACAAAACTCCGGACCTCCGAGCATATATACTGCATATGACGTGTATGGGCTGGAATACCTCGTTGGTCAGTTTGGGGTCACCTGTCCTGTCCGCTCCTCCCCGCAGGTGCGGTCTTTCACTTTTCTGCACCCCTCAGTGCAATACACAATTTCTAACAATGGCCTTGGTTTGCATTCCATCCCTGGTAGTAACTGTAAACATGAGGTGTTATCGCTGCTAGAAGCAGACACTGTCTGTAAAACATGCTGCTAACTCTAGAAAGTGCAGCCAGTTAGAAAACCTGAGCTGAAAAAGTAAAATCAGTGAACAGAATTTGTTTGGTTTTCACCCAAACCAGGACAATGTGGATATAAACTCTCACTGAAGAGTTAACCTGAGTTGGCCACACTTGCATGAACCTTCTTTCAGCCCAAGAAGTGGGAGCAGATAGCCATGGGCAGCACAAAATGAGCATGATGACTTCCTTAGAGACTATTGTTTTGGGCTTTCTATGCCCATTCAATCAAACTGGGTTTGAACATTGACATTAATATCTGAGCTGGTTATTTGTGGTGTGCTCAACCCATCAGCCATAGCTGTGGGGAAGCTGCAGTGGAAGAAAGACCAATAATTTTTCCTAGTTACATTCATTCCACAATGTCACAGTTCCAACTTCCTCAACTTCCAGAGCCTCCAGGAACAGTGTTCACTGGGGGAGGTTGTCACTGGCACTAGTGAGTGCCAAATCCCAAGGAAAGGTAGAGAGAAGAGTTGCATAGCTTTAAGTTTCTAGCAGCTCTGAAAAACGTGATGGCTCCCCTAGAACAACTGTCTCATTAATGTATTTTTCCTTAAGTCTGGACTAATTTATTGAAATGCAGTAAGTCCTGTTCTAACTGGATTGACTGTGGGTCAGGCTGTGTTTCAGATGGAGTTGAGGGAATTCTGCTGGAAAGAGAGGAAAGCATAATTAACCCCCCTCCAAAAAAAGCCTCTGACTATAGACCAGCAGTTTTACTGGGCATCATAAGTTTCCAGTACTGCCTAAGAATAGTCCTATTTTATCTGTACTCACATTTGGGCCAACTCTTGAGTTAGTCTTTAGATGTAGAAACATAGCTGCACCATGCCAAAGGAGCTGAGCTAAGAGGGTCCAAGTAGGGATCTGACTGCCCAATACTACTTTTGCTGGTGACCGTGCATTGCATTTAATGTATCTCAGGCAATATGATTCCTATTTGCATAACTGGTCCTGTTTTAAACAATCCTATTTTGGAGCAACACTGTGTACTTGCTTTTTAAAAATATTTGTCTTGATGTGATTCCCAATTTTTTGGTCCTGGCACATCAAACTCAATAGAACATATTCTTGTTTGGGGAAGATGAAAACAGTCAGTGATGTAATCTGTGAAGTTCTGTGTCTCTCCTTTGTAGTTCCACTGAATTTGCTGCTTTTTTTTTTAATCTCTTAGAGACTTAATAAAAGTAAGCTCTGGTTCTTAGGCTCTCATTGTGTTTTACATTTGTAAGAAAATCATGTAAGTGTCTTAGCTGTGATAGAAGTCAACAAAAAACAGAGATAAGAGGAGCAACTATTAGACTTAATGTTTGTCAGTCAGCAGAGATATGTCCCTATAATGTGGAAAGGAATCTTAAAGAGATATTATGTGAATGTCCTATTTTAAAATCATTGCAATTATTAGCCATATGTCAGTAGCAGGAATATCCCTGACCTGGCATAAGAGTGTGGATGCAGACTGACAACACTGAAAAAATGTGCCACTGCATTCATAAAATAATCTATTTCTTTTTTGATGGCGCAAAAGGAGAATTCTGCTGCTGGGTTAGTTTTTTTTTTCTACTATAAATGTGCTATTTCCTTTTAAATCCTATTTCATTAAATGTCACTTTTAATTATGCATGTATCAAAAACAGAACAATCTTTCCTTCCTTTAAGGAGCAATGCCACCTTCTCAACAACAGGCAGATTATGTGGTGCTTGAAGTGATATTTTAGCCTAAGATTTGATGGGAAATAATGGAAAATATTTAAGAAAAACAATAGAAAACAAATAGCAATAATTATCTGGAAGTGAAAAGAGCAGATGACTAATAGAATTATTTTTCTTTTCCTTTATTCCTTTTCTTAAAAAAAAATAAATTAATAAATTCTAGTGTACTCTCTTCAAAAACTTACATTAAACAAAAGAAGTATTCAGGCCAAAAGTTGAGCAAACCTTTATGTTTAAAAGCACTTAGTGGAAATTATAAGACACTTTGGAAGGAATTGAATTGAACTGAATTGTAGGGGGCTGGGTAGCATGGGGAGGCACTGGTGGTGCTGGAGGGATGGGGTGGTGATGTCTGAGCAGATGCTGTTCGAGTACATGTCATCACAACCTTGCTTTTACACGTTTTGTTGCTAGAAGCTGAGAAATGCAACCCAGTTATGTTGTTTTGACCCCAGTAACAACCAAGATTAACACTTTCACAGTCATAGGTGAATGGTCACATGTGCTTCTGTTTACTTCAGTGGAAACTCTGCCAAGGTGGCTGGTTTGTCTTATACATGGGAATAGAGAGTCTTGCCTGTTCAGCCTCTTATTGGTCTGGAGAACACAAAAAAACCTCCAACATTTTTCAAGTTGTGGCCTGGGAAAAAGCCACAGAAACATTGTATTCTAAACCTACAACAATATTCAAGGTCAAGTACAGAAATTATATGACAAATGGAAATGAAGGCAGGAATAAGAATGTGGTCTGAAGACAAAATATGTTTTATAAATTTAGCCCAAAATTGAAATGTGAAATTTAAGCAATCACTCCAATCCCATCATCTATAAAGTTCATTATAACTTTTGATATAATTCCAGGGGAATTTTTAACAAAAAGTTGAATTTAGTCCTAGCAGCATTTTTTTCCATAATGCAACAGGAACAACATATAGAAAATAAGAATCACATTTCTAGTTATGTTTAGACATTGACAAAAAAAACCCCAGTGTGGATTCCCTGATCCTCACCATGGAAAGCTGTAGAGTCTGTGTGGTCTTGTTCAATCAGACCTAGATCAGTTCATGTTCCCTCATCCTCTGCCACTCCTTTTGTCATTGCCATTGGGGTGGCCTTTGAAAACAAATGCCTGTACTACAAGGTCAAAAATATTTTTGAGTTGCCCATATACCGTAGGTGTAACTCAAGAATGACTTTGCTATGCTTCTTAAACATTCTCCATCTGCTCCTGGCACCTGATTTATTATAGCACCCAGGTCACACTTGTCTCTGGTGCTTGGCTGGTCATAAACTCCTTTTCATATAAGGAGGAAAGGAAAGTATCAGCTCTTAATAAATTATAAAGTGAATAAATGTGAACCGCACCATTGATTTTAAGCCTGGCTTTGAAACTCCCTCTTAGGCAGAAGAATTTCAAGTGTTGTGGCTAGAAAAATCTAAGGCCACCTTGAGTCCTGAGGCTTCCTGAACCATGGCCAATTTCACTGCAACGTGGTCTGCACACTCCAATGGCTGTTTTCAGCGAGGAACAGAGGGAATGGTGGAGGAACTGGGAATTGTGTTTCCCCTTCGGGCAAGGCCAGCTGCTGTTGCAGTGTATCTAGATACTGAGGCTGGGTTGTTTTGGTTTTTTTTTTCTTTTTCACAAATGGCCCTCAAGCTTCTAGTGACCTGAGCTGTCAACACTTCCTTGGGAGTTTAAGATGGGATCTTCTAAAGAGCCCTGTATACCCCCAACTCTGTTTCCCTCAGGGCTGGTGATGATATTGTTATTGATTTTTATGGGAAACTCTTCTACTTGGCTAGTAAATCTTAATGTTTTTGTGATTTTGAGAATACAAAGTAGAGGTATAAAATGCTGGTATTTAATCTTGCCTTTTGCTTGGGTGCTCTGAGAGCTGTTTATTTTCAGCTTGTTTCCTCACTGGAGGATTAACTGGGATTTTTTTCTCAAGTTATCATGACACAAGCTGAATAAATAGAGCTGCAGAGAGCTTTATACTGAGCCTGGCTTTTCACAGGGCCTAAGAAAATTACAGCCTTAAGATTGGAACCAACGTGGAGGGAAGTCAGAGGGGGTATTTCTGTTATTTTCACTAAAATTTGGATTGGAATAATTCTTGTAAAAAATGCAAAAAAAATGCCACTACAGTAGTGTATAGTTTTGCTTACTATCAGCTTTTTTTTTTTTTTTTTTTTTTCTGCAGAGTGGTAAACCCAGAAAACTATAGTGATTTTTTAATAATAGAAAGAGGTTAAAGCTAGCAGTTAATTACCTTTTCACTGCGTCCTCCTTCCTATTAAGGAATGGAAAATTTACATTGCTATTTAATGTGTAGCCTCAAAACCAAAGGGTGGATAACAGAACAAGATGATGATATTTACCCGTGCTCCAAGACATGAAGGCATGCTATTAATTCTGCCTGTTGGGCTGGATGGCTACATTTGTGCTCAAATAGCTTAACTGCCTGGCTGTAAAAACAAACAAACAAAACCAACCCCAAAGCCAAGTTCTAGTAAGGAACTGGAAAAGGATTTGATACTGGTTTTTATACTTGTTCCCTAAAGAAATTTAGTAGGATTTTCAGACAGATGTTCTGTATGATGATGAATTAGGTTTGTGGAGATGGGAAGAGTCACTCTGCAAGGTTGAAAAATGAGTTTGCAAATCTCATAGTGTGGTTCTGTACGCACTGAGGCTCTGCCTTGGAAGGCAGAGGAGGAACTGCTCCTCCTGGCATTCTGTTTGCTTCACCCCAGCTTGGAAAAGCTCCTTCCAAACCCTGGATATACTTGTGCAGTTCTGTTTGGAGTTTTCTTGTGTCATTTTGGATGATAAAACAGGAAATGGGGTGAATGTTGTCTCAGTGGCTTGGAGATGAGTTGGGTCTGCTTTATTAACAGAAAGGGGAAAAAAGAATAACTCCCCATATTTGTTATAAACAATTTCGAGTCTTCCTGCTTTTAGAGCTTAAACATGTTTCCAAACCAGCAGCAGGATTTTAGGCTTGTCTGTCAGTAAAGAATTTTTTCTCTCAAGAAACTGTGCTGAATGGTACAGCTATGTCTTCTGCAGAGAGGATCTGAAAGTCAGTGGCCCAGCTACATCAGTGAGTTGCAGTGGTATGATACAACACCTGGTTTTAACTGGTGCAATAAAGTTGTGGAAAAGGCTGTTTCTCTTGTAAGCCTGAGTGTTGTTTTTTTTTTCTTAAACACAGAACCAAACCTGATGTAGTTGTACCTGATGTAGTCCCTAAGCAAATTACTGCTATGAAAACACCCCTACTCTTCCCTGTGAGATTAACAGAACAGGTTAATTTTCCTTTGTGAAGGGAATTAAGAACAGTTTGAGTAAATCTGAGTTCAGGTTTGTCAAATCAGACAGTGGAAAAATATATTTTATGGAAAAATATCCATCACAATGTGATTTCATTTTTGACAAACCCAGATCTTTGGTAGATTTTTGAAGTGCTCAAAAATATGTATCATAAAAAAAATATCAGAATATTTTGATTAGCTCAGTCTCCTATGTCATGGACAGATAAGTAGAAAACCTGTGTATTTCCATGGTCCATGGGGAATTGCCTCCACTAGGGACCGAGAAAGAAGTTCCAAGAGTCACAGAGAGATGCTCAATGTTTTAATTTGTGTAGCTCTATAAAAAGTATAAGGCATCTTAACTTCATAGACCATGTATTCGATGGGCTTGCAATGTAGGATTATGAGATTAAATGAGCTACTGTGTACATGAGTACCAGTGTGAAGTGTGTGGGAAAAGTGGATGAAAGACTGACAGGAAAAAGAAGAAAAAAGCTGTGTCCTGACTAATCAGCTCATCCGCTGTCACAGTTTTGTGGCTTGCCAGACAGCCACATTCTCCCCCAGGCATAGAGATTCTCACATGACACCAGATACACCCAGGGTAATAAACCCCAGTGGTCGCATTCTACCAAAACAAGAGATAAATGCAGCGTTTGTTCATCTTGCTTGAAGTTTACAGTTGTTCTGTGTCTTTTTACTGCAGAGCTTCTCCCTGCAACCTTTCCCAGCCTATCTGCTGGGTGGTGGATTGTTACAGGCTTGAAGTAGTAATGTGAATATCTTCTGAGGTGAACGGTGATGTCTAGTCAGGCTGCCGGAGAAATTACATGTGTACACTAGAATACTGTGTCCAGTTTTGGGCATCCCAATTTAAGAGAGACAAGGACTTACTGGAAAGAGTCCCATGGAGGCTATGAGGATGATGCAAAGACTCGAGCATCTCCTTTATAAAGAAAGACTGAGGGAACTGGGGCTGTTCAGTCTTGAGAAGACTGAGAGGGGACCTTATTAATGTCTACAAATATCTGAAGGGTGGGTGTCAAATAGAAGGAGCCAACCTCTTTTCTGTAGTGCCCAGCAATAGAACAAGGAGCAATGGGTATAAACTGGAGTTTAGAAGGTTATACCTCAACATGAGGAGGAACTTCTTTACTATGAGGATGACAGAGTCTAGAACAGGCTGCACAGAATGTAGTGGAGTCACCTTTTGTAGAGACTTTTAAAACCCACCTGGTGGGTTCCTGTGCAACATGCCCTGGGTGATCCTGCTCTTGCAGGGGGGTTGGACTTGATGATTTCTAGGTGTCCCTTCCAACCTCTAACACTCTATGATTCTACACCCATATGGATATGGATTCTCTTGGTTAAAGGGAAATATTCTCCATCTCCTTGTCCTGTTCACTGTCATCTCATTGGAACGTGCAAGTCTGGTGATCTTGCCTCATCTCTGAAGGACCGTGGTAGAGTGGTCAGGGGCCATCCATGGCCAGAATCTCTAGAAGCCACAGTCTTTTGTTAACACAGAGGGGAACTTGTTGGGGTTTGGGTGGAAGTCTGCAGATACTGTGCAACTGCATTATCACAAATGGAAAAAAACCCCTTAGTGCAGCCTCCCAGTAAACCCTTGTTGGAGCTGCCAAGGATTTGAGGTCTCAGTTGTTCTTCTTGTTGAGAAAATTGAGGGATATGCTTAATCTCAGGCTGAGGTGCAGTAAGTCACTTCTCTTAGCCGTGAAACGATGTTCCAGGAGGGGCTGTCCCTGCAGGAGCTGTAAGCAGCCTCATCAGATGTGTCAATGCATGCCCTGACTCCTTGTGGCCACTAAACACACTTGTGAGACTGAGACTAACTCTTCAGAGGATGGTGCTTGTGCTTTAGGCAGTGCTGTTATATCGGTCAGTGCTTATTGTATTGAGGTGAGACAGGTCATTGCTTATTCTTCTATTTAGTGAAAGGAGCTTTTCGCTCTGAGCCTTAAAACTGACCTGTGTGGCTTTACACCTCACCTAGATAGAGTGGCAGCACCTATAGCAGAGTCAAGATGAGAGCATTTGAGGGTTTTTTTGTCTGGAACACTGTGATAAAAGGATGAAGTAAAAACCACCTGAAGATGCAGGAATGGGAAAATTATATTAGTTTTAACCTGTGGGTTGTTGGGTTGCTTAGCAGGATTGAAATGTGGCAAGAGCAAAATACTCCTTTATCTACATACTGCTGACAATTGTTTTTTCCACCTTTCCTGGATTAGACTGTAGCAGTAGATGCATTATTTGTTTGTCTTTTGACTTCTTGTCTGTATAACAGCAGAGTGCAAATATCCTGAGCCAAAAGTGTCATCGGTAACAGGCACTGCCTAATAATATCTGAAAATTGTTAATGTAGCTATGGAGGGAGAACCTTCAAGTACTTTCCACATCTGAAAGTCAGCTACACTTCTTTGGATGTGCTTGAGATCCTCTGGGAGGAGCTGGGAATGAAAGCAAGCAAAGGAGATCTTGGCCAGGTTCATGAAATTAAATCTTAGATTTAGCAATGTAGGGAGGTCAGCCTAGTTTTGTTTCTGCAATAATGTGGGTGTTTTTTCCCTGTTGTTGAGGATTGTAACTAGTCCTGGATAAAAACATAATAATTAAAGTGCTGCTGATGGTGGTGAGTGGTTTGTTGTTACTGTAACTTTCCTGGATGCCTTTGCATAAAACAACAGTCTTGAAATACATATTCACGTGTGACTTTCTTCTCCTTCCTCTGAGAGAGGCTGAACAGAACAGTTAACTAGAAATCTGATTAAATTTGTCATTTTCTACTTTCCCTGGCTTTTATGGGCATGATTTGTAAACTAAACAGCATCCTCAGATGTTATTTTTTGTGCATGCTTTTGCAATTTGAGATGTTAATTGCCAGAGAGGAATACTTCCTAACACACTTCTATTGGATTCTGATGTGGTCCTGTTTCATAGGTATGAAACTGTGATCCAGTATAATGAACATGGTGCAGTAGGAAGTATCCCATTATCAATTGATATTTAATATTCAATATTTAAAGTTACATCTCAAAATTCAGTTGTCCTTAGAATGAAATTTATGTCTTGTGATTCTCTCTGTAAGAAGGTAGAAGAATTGTTGACTGCTTCTTCCAAGGAGCTCCTCTTTGTGATAGATCTTCTAACACACAGTCTGACACTTTATTCTTGGACTATGCTAAGAGAGGGTGACAGTGTATAATTTGGACAGAATTTCAAAGGCTTTCATCCTTGCTGACCAGGGACTGACATCTGGCACTCAAGCACAGTTGCTTCTGCATGAGAAAGCACCAGTGCAACTGGCGAGCAATAGTGCAGCAGTCTATAGGTGCAGGCAACTGGAGCGCTCTGGTAGGAAAGCTCATGGAAGTAACAAATTCCTTACTGCTGAAACAGTTTGCTCTTAACCTTGCTGAAGGACTTTATTTGTGAAGAAAGTGTGGTATAGAATTGCTTAGTGTCCTCTATATGGCTTGGAATCTTCAAATATCTTCCTAGACTGTAATTAAAGATGTACTCAGTGAGAAGCCTGTCACTCTCTCTAGCCTCCCTCTCACCAGATGCCATCAGCAGGATTTCACTACAGCACTTGACATCACAGGTGCTGGAGTGCCCCACACAGTGCAAAGCTCTGCACACCATGAGCAGCCCCGGAACTCTGCTGACCAAAGCTGAGCGATGCCTAATTCATCTTGGAGTTCCTCCATGTTGCCTTGAGCTTACAGGGATTTCCTGCAGTGAGCTTGACTTGTTCAAGGAGGGGAACACCAGCAAATGGGCTGTGTAGCAGTATTGTTCATGCAGGTGAGAGAGTGCCGGGAGCTGATGAGAACTCAAGACTTCATTTTGCTAAGGAAGGTATATAATCCCAAGAAGAGGAAAGGCCAGGAAAAACATGCAAATTTAACCCTACATCTTCACTGTAAACAGCATACATCACAGCCGCTTAGTTTCAGTGGTTTACTGGGCAGATGTCAAAGGTACTCAAAGAAAGAGGTGTACAAGAAGTTGCTTCTCACTAACTGGATTAAAAAAAAAAAAAAAATAAAAAAATTTCCCCCCCCATATTGGCCAGTTTGGCCAAGACAGAAACTACCTCCTTTGGGTCACTTACGTTTGTCCCTTCTTTGGGTTTGAAAGTGTTTTAGCTGGGTGGTTTTGACCAGCATCAATAGATACGCTGTTCATCTTTCCTGTCTGTGGTCTGTCCTTGCAAACCCTCTCCTCTCTGTCCCTTGGCGCAGCTCTTAGGCAAGCATGAAAAGCAGGACTGGGGAAGGCAGCTGTTCAAAAACATGGCACGGTTGCCTGTCCAGCTTTCCAAGCTTGTGTTTCTCAAGAGACACAAGAGTTGTGTTTGTGCCTGGTAGTGAGTAGGCAGAGCAGTGTGACATGAATTTTTTCAGAAATCTGCCTGTCTTATTAAAGGGTGTGTGAGGGTGGCAAAGAACAAAGGAACCGTGTTAAATCCTGCTCTGAAGAGTGGGGAGTAGAGTGGCAAATGGGATAAGCAATTGGCAGAGGTGTCTAAGTAGGGGGTTGAGAAACCATGAAGTTTGGGAGAAGGAAAAGGAGGGGCACATACTTAGGGAGGGAGAAGGGATTGTTCTGGAGCAGGCTTTGATGAAAGGAGAGGATGCTGCTCTCCTTCTTGCAGAGGTGAAGGGTGTGTGTGGAAAGGGGATCCTAAATGCTTGACAACTCCAACCAAACCCCAGTAATCTCCACAGTGAGCAAGCACAAGGATCTCATTGCCCAATGTTTTTACATCACTCCACTCCACTCCTTACACTGCAGCTCCTCCTGCCCTTCCTGCTGTTTTCTGTTTATGTTAATTATCCTTTAAGACTGCTATACATTTTTTTTCTCAAAAATTAGCTTAAGTGTGTAATAGTTGTTTCATGTGACTGCAGGAATTAAAATACCTCGAGACACACCAAAAACGGGGACAAGTAAGATAGTCCTTCCCTTTGCTGTCCAACCACTGGTCCTTCTCCCCAGCAGAGCAAGGGCTGGAGAAACTCTGACCCCAGCAGTCTAAAACTTGACACTGGTTTTGCTGCATGGCTTGAAGTAGTGGGAAGGTCACTACCTCCAGCAGCAATGCTGCTTCTACTTTTCCCATACTGGAGCACTTTTGCAAAAGCTGTTCCCAGTTTTTAAGGACTTGCCTTTCTCTGAATGCAGCGAGAAGATTGGGGTGGGTGGTTCTTATTTTCCCTGCACTGAAGGAAAGAAAAGGGGTTGTTTTTCCATTAGTGCTTCCAAATGCCTTTGCTGCTGAAAAATTCTGAGCAGCAACAGAGAGGAAAAACAGTGGTGGGGAGGCTGACAAATGTCCATTTGCTTTGAAAGGGAAATAAACACAAAATCTTTGTTTGTGGAAAAAAAAACCCACCCCATATTTTTTCAAACATAACCTGGTTGTGTTTTGGAACAAGCTGCCTACAAGGCTTGGTTCCAGTTTGCCTGTTGCTTTCTGCAATATTGTTGATTTGTTTGACCACAGAAACTTTGTGTTGGGGATTTTTGTTTTCTGCGTTGACGTGCAAAGAAATTTTGCATCTTAAACTTGTCAAGCTGCTTTTGACAATTTGAGCTGCTGTTGTGCTTCAGAAGCACAAACAGGATGCAATAGATGGAGGATGTTCAAGCCATGCAGTTGGTCTTGTGAAGACTTTTGTGTGTGCTTGTTTTCAAGCAAGTTGACGGTTCTCCTGAAGCATTAGAATGTCTTTGAATATAATAATGCATTCGTGTGACTCGAGGTCAGTGTGTTTTTATGCAAATATTACAGAAATACAAATGTTCTCAGTTTGAAAAGATGTATTTCAGCTGCACTGTTTCATTGTTATCTAAGACTTATTCCAGGAGAGACTGCTGAGGGTGTATAAGAGACCAGGTGCTGCTTTGCAGATGTGTAAATGGCCACATCCATTAAGCTGATGTAACTGATGAATCATTAAGGGTCAGTGATAGAGTTATAAACAGAAGTGGCAGCAGAAGGTTATTTCTGTGAAGGACTTCAAAGTGAGGACAAGAAGCCTGAATGCGATGTTGAGCAAGGCAGTCAAGGGAGAGTGACAGGAATGGTGGATGGTTCCCAGCAGGCAAGAGATTGGAGCTGTATTTTTAACAGCAGGAATAAACACTGTGACACTTCATTATAACATGTTAGCTTGCTGAAACCAACATAATTAAAATCTGGAATCGCTTAAACAATTAAGTCTGTTCTGTTTTTTCTTGGCTGAACGAACAATTCATTTGTCAGATTTAAATTTATAACTAATTTGAATTTCTCTGGTGCTTGTACAAAAGGTCTGCAAATTGATAACTGTTTTGAAAATCTTGAAATGTTTGTTCACTTTTGGTTGGCTTTTCTATGATTGCCTCTTACGATAAATTAATTTTGGGAGAATGTGTCCCTCTCGTGACAAAGTATTGACGAAGATTGTTTCTGTCCTGTATTTGATAATGATGTTCTGGTTGTGAAATGGACAGCCCTCACTTTCTGAGCATGTAAGGTATTCTAAGAAATATACCTTGAAATAAATCTGAGAATAAAGAAATATCATCATACAATAAATATTTAATAAATAGTAGATGTGATGATGTAACAGTAAGATTCTCTTCCTGCTAACCCCAATTCTTTTGATGCAGCCCATGATGTGATATCCATCATAGAAAGTAGTTAGTAAGAGATATGAGGGAGCAGGGATTCCCTCAACTTCTAGTAATGCAGATCATGAGTGATCACCTAGAGGGTACACAAATAAAAAGGGGATGTCAAAAGGCACAGGAGGAATAGGAAGACTGGCCACAATGGCAGATAATTTTTAAAAAGTTGTGTGAACTCTGTTACTACTCCTGCTTACAGTGAGTAGAGGATAAAGACATGCAAAGCAGTGACCGCAGCCTAGAAGTAAGGCTCCCAGCAGGATCAGAAAGGAAAAGGTTTCTGTGCCCCAAATACAATCCCTTTCTTGGTTGTGGGATTGCAGGCAGCTTCAGTGGAAGCAGCAGTAGGAACGTATGCAGGGTTAGGGCTGGCAGTATGTGCCTGCATGTGCTGCCCTGATCCGAGAGCCAAGCAAGGCTGGATTTAAGATGGGATGTGTAGAGAGGATGGGGGGGTGGGGGGTAGAGAGGTGACAGAGGAGGAGGCAATATGTAAGTGGGCGCTTCTGTGGTTCAGCCATGTGTGTGATTCCTGCAAGAGCTGTGTTGCCATGGCTCTCCTGGTGCTCCCGCTAAGGAGAGGAGAACTGCTGAAAGGCAAGGTGATGCCATTGGCACTGCATCCTGCTTGTGTCACAAGAAGAGTCTGGAAGATGGTGGTGTCCCTTAAGGGTCTGTACTGGGACTAGTGTTGTTTAATATCTTCATTAATGACATAGTGGCACTGAGTGCACCCTCAGCAAGTCTGATGATGATACTGAGCTGGGGGTGCAGTTGATGTGCCAGAGGGATGGGTTGCCATCCAGAGTGACCTAAACAGGTGGAGAGGCTCAAGTGAACCACATGATGTTCAACAGGGCCATGTGCAGGGTACTGCACCTGGGCTGGAGCAACGAGCATTACCAATATAGGATGGGAGAGGACATGCTAGAGAGCAATCCTTTGGAAAAAGACTTGGGGATACTAATAAATTAAAAGCTGGACGTAAGCCACCAATGTGCAGTGGCAGCCCAGAAGGCCAATCAAATCCTGAGTTGCATCAAAAGAAGCGTGGCCAGCAGATCAAGAGAAGTGATCCTGCCCCTCTGCCCTGGTGAGAACTCGCCTGGAGTATTGTGTCCAGTTCTGGAGATCTCAACAAAAGAAGGACATGGACTTGTTGGAGTATGTCCAGAGGAGAGTCACAAAAATGATCAGAGGGCTGAAGCACCTCTCCTGTGAAGACAGGCTGAGAGAATTGGAGTTGTTGAGCCTGAAGAAGAGGAGGCTCAGAGGGGACATTATAGTGACCTTCTAGTACCTGAAGGGGGCCTGTAAGAAAGCAGGAGAAGGTCTATTCCCAAGGGTTTGCAGTGACAGGACAAGGGGTAATGGCTTTAAGGTACAAAAGGGTAGATTTAGGTTAGACATTAGGAAAAAGTTCTTTAATATGAGGGTGATAGATCACTGGAATGGGTTGCCCACAGAGGTGGTGGAGGCCCCATCCCTGGAGACATACAAGACCAGGCTTGATGAGGCTCTGAGCAGCCTGACCTAGATAGAGATGTCCCTGCTTATTGCAGGGGAGTTGAACAAAAAGACCTTTGAAGGTCACTTCCAACTCAATGCATTTTATGATTCTAAGACGCTGGTGGCAAAGGCAAAGCTTGCTTGTATCTGTCTGCAAAAACTATGTTCACAATCCCTTGGTCTGTCTTATCAGAGAGGAAGATGCTTTCTGGGAAGTACAAAACTGGATCCAAACTCTTCCATACTGGTTAGATGTTAGGATCTGGTTCCATTCCTTTTCCAGTAGCATGTTTATTCCACATTGTGCATTTTATGGATAAGATGATAGAGTATCTTGTATTTGAAGACTACACAAATGCCTTTGATTGCTTTAAGATGTATTTACCACTAGGGCATAATGATTTTCATAGCAGACACAGAAAAGTCCTGCAGCACATAAAGATATCCCAATGTTCCAACAGTTTTGTTATCCTAATAATGTTTTTATGGTGTACTGGGCTTTCCTACAGCCTAGTGATGGATGTTCAGGAAAGACAGAGATTTACTGCGGAGAGTCCAACGCAGGGCCACCAAGATGATTAAGGGAGTGGAGCATCTCCCTTATGAGGAGAGGCTGAGAGCTGGGGCTCTTTAGCTTGGAGAAGAGGAGACTGAGGGGGGACCTCATTAATGTCTATCAATATGTTAAGGGT
>JANHGL010016645.1:68672-81932 GCA_024611195.1 Ceyx melanurus
GTGGAGTCTCCATCTCTGGAGACACTTAAGACCCGCCTGGATCTGTTCCTGGGTGACTTGGTCTTGGTGATCCTGCTCAGGCAGGAGGGTTGGACTAGATGGTCTTCTAGGTTCCTTCCAACCCCTAACATTCTGTGATTCTGTGACATTATCGGAAGCATTGGACTGTTGGAGAGGGTGGAAAGGAAGTAGAAATTTGTTCCTTCTTCATCTGCAGCTTGTTGCTGTAGTTATTATAATCACAATTTCTTTGTAAACACCTTTGGTGAAGAAGATCTGCTGGTGATTATTATTATTTGTTTTCAGTATTGCCAATGCAAAATTGAAAGCACAGAGGAGAGTTTAAAAGGCTTGGTGGCTTTGTCATACGTATCCTAAGTCTGATAAATAGTATAATATATGTATATGTAATAGTATATGACAGTAACAAGTAACAAACTTCTGATTCAGTGATGGTAAAGTACTTAATTTAATCCATAAGTTCTGGAGAAATTTATTTTTTAATTGAAGTGTTTTAACTGATTTATTTTTCAACCATATGTCTGGGGAAATAAACCCAATGTAATTAATTAATTTAAATTTTAAGCTTCTCTTCATCTAACTGGAGAGGACACAAAATTTTGAGTTTTGGCTTAAATGTATTATTTTGCTTGACCCTCCAAAATTTATGACTGTGAAGACTGAAAGGGTTCATTTCAGGATAAAGTTGGAACACTTTTCAGTTTTAGATTATTTTTATTTTTCTGAAAATCTAGTATTTGTACAGTTCTAATTGTGAGCTCTGACATGGGGGCAGACTCTTTGCTTTGCTTCTCAAGAGGAATGGATAGCTTAATTAAGAGCACTTTGTCTCTATGAACAATCTGGCCCTAAAACTTGACATTCATGCATCATTTCCAGTGATGTGCTACTGGAATAATTATGGTATCTCTTAAGTGTGTGTGTGTGTGTGTAGCATGAAGAGCAGTCAACAAGTCCCTAGTATGTATTTTTAAGAGCAGGTGGCTTAATCTTCCACTAAATAAAGCAATAATTTCAGCATATTCTGGTGATTACAGATAATAGTTCCTCAGGTAATATTACCTTTTTCAGGTGTGGCATCTTGTTCTGGGTGTTGTAACCTGTCTTTTACTCCTTCTGTGTATTCAGTTTTACTTAATAATTGCTTTGCTGAAAACCAGATTATATATTATTTAGCTGTCAGCTGTCTTGGAAAAGTGCCAAATAAGTCTTAAACAATCAAATGTTACCCAATGAACAGCACTCAGAAATAACTCATGCATGAAGCAAGGACCCAACTTATTTTCTTGTTGAATGGTTAATATCAGAACAAAGTTAGTCTGGGGTAACTTTGTAAAGGGTCTCTCTGCCTTTTCCTGATCATCTAAGTCATCTGAAGGGTCTGAAAAAGTTTAGTTGTTTAGTAGCCAGAAGTATCTGCCATCTCAAAAAAAAAAAGACTTTCAAACTATTTTGACTCAAGGGAGAGTTCTGAGCAGCCCTTGATTCAGCAAGGTGTTTATAGATGAAGTGCTCCTGCAGCAGAATTTCAGTAGAAGTTACCCTCTCATACAATTGGCTGGAAAGAGCTGACGGTTGGTGGTTTTCAGAGGTGATACAGGAATCCCCATCAAAGGCTTCCCTTGAGCAAAGAAGGGGTACTGTCTAACCTCAGTTTGTGTGGCATCCATTTATTATAAAATACTGAGCTTTACATTTGGCTTAGCAGGAAAATGGACATTTGTTAAGTGTCCCTGCGTTTCTTTGACAAGAGAACAATGAAGGATTTAGATGTGGTGTGTGTCTTTGGTGTAGGGAAATTCTCTTGATTCTGTGATACAGTTCAGCAACAGAGACAAGGCTCTTCAAACCCACAAAGGAAGTTGGTGGCAAGGTAAAAACTGTAGATAGATGTCCAGTCTTGAAGTCTAATCCTGAGGTTTCTGAAAACCTTTAGGGACCTTGGTTCTACACTTGGATTGAAGGCTCTCATGTCATGCTTTACATGAAGGATGAGGCTGTTTTGGGGGCAAGCAATGGAGCACTTACACTACCAGGCTGCCTTGTTTCCTTCTCTCTTGGACTGCCCTTCACTGGATGCACACTAGGCAGAAAGGAGATTGTGGCAGGATGGTTGTTTGGTCAAGCAGGCCCTTGCAGCCTGTTGTGCAGTTCACATGGCAACGGCTTGTGGTCAGTAGGCAGAAAGCAGGAGTGGAAACTATTTGAAGAGTGTGTTTCCCACCCTTCCCTCCTGCTCTGCTCTGCTCTGCCTGAAGCAACTTGTTTGATTCCATATATATTATTTTCTCTGTCGGAAAATCCCACTCAAAAACAGGATTAGGGAGCTTGGCAGAGGGAGGGTAACTTAATTATAGGACAAACCAACATTCCCTCCCCCCAGGAGCCTTGGCTTCAGTTGTCACTTCTGATGCTTACTCCCTATAAATGGTGTCTGGTTGTCCTGTGTTTCCTTTCATCTGATGACATCTTTTTTACTCCTGTGTTATTGCCTCAGTGTAGGGATTTCAAATGTTGGTTGATTAAAATACTCAATCTGCCGAACGTGGTGACTAATGCTTTTAACTGCATGGAGGGTTGAGATCACATCTAAGTTTAGACACCTTGAAGCACCTAAAGTATGAGGAAAGTCTCTCCAGGGTTTTCCCAATTGATGGATTAAGACAAGATCTCCATTCAGGCCTAAGGAGGACTGAATACTTCTCTAGACATGTATTTTCCTATTCTGTCTATTGAAAGCATCTACAAGGACAAATGTCCTAAAGACTACTGGAATGAACCTGGATGTTAAAGGAAAAATTGGACATTGATCCTTTAACAGTTATAATGTGTCCTTAGGTTTGTGCGCACCAAAGTAAACCAAAAGTTTGTAATACGCTTCTGAAAGCTCCGTTATTTTGACATAGATTTCCATCTGTAAATAGAAGGGAGTTGTAGAAAACCTTTTATGCTGGCTCAGCAGAGAAGCATCTTCATTAAGTAGAACTTGTTTAATGAAGTAATAAATCTTGCCAGATTTCACAGCTTGGCAAGACCGTCACTGGTCTTCAGTGAAGGTTTTCTCGTGGTGTATCTATTATTGACTATGAAGGTGAACAATTACTACATGTGGTAAAAATAGTAAATCAACAGCAGATTAGGAAAAATGAAACATGGCTAATGAATGATATGTAAAGGGCCAAAAGGAAGTCAAGCAGAAGTCAGAATCCAGAGCTTGTTTAAACTAACGAACTCCTCAGGAATCTAGTAGAATTTAGCAAAATTGTTGTTAAAAGCTAGATGAGAAATTGCATTTTTGTCCACTGGTTTCATCCTGAATGAAAGCAAAATAAATGTTTACCAAAATAAATAGTCAGATGTTCTTTGCTTCCTCCTTACCAGAATATTTGATAAGGTTGCTGTGGTTATTTTCTTATAATATCAATCTAAAAGCAACATCTTGTAAGTATGAAAAGATGTTTCTTGTGGGATATTTTAAATTAAATTTGGATATTTTTATATTTTTTTTCATTGGGGAAACCATTGTGTACAGTCTTTTGATCAGCATTAGTTGAGGTATTTTAAAAGACATTGTTATTATGAAAATAAGACTTTGGCTCAGTGATGTTCTGGTTCAGTTTCTGCTATCCAGCACGCAAAGTGCTGAGCAGGAAGAAAAAGAAACTGTCAAAAATAACTTTGTGGGTTCTTTTGTTTATATTAAAAAACCCAAACCAACCAAATAAAAAAAACCCTCAGCAACCCCCACCAAAAAATCTACCCTACAACATATTAAAACAAGCAACTATTTTATGTTATCTTCATTTGCCAGTAATTTGCAGTAATTTCTTATCAACTTCGGGTGCTTTGTGTTTTGCAATTGTAGAACTAATTTCAAGTTTGAATTTGAAACGACTTGAAATGTTTAACATCCCTGTTTCAATGAGGGAATATTTGAGACAAACCTTATTTTATTAAACTTCGCTTCATTTCTTTCTTCCCCATATCACATTTTTATCTTCTGTTTCCATATTTCAAACCAAATCGCCACAGTTCTTCCTGTTTACATCATAGTAAATATTTTCTTACATACAGTAAATACTGTAGAACTAAAATTATGCAAATTATGTATTTCATTCCTTCTACTGTTTCTTTGTATGGTGGAACAGCAAAACATGTGGATGAGTTTCATTAGTTTTGCTTCCAGGAAGGTATCAGCAACTCTGAAGTACAGAATGCTGTTCACTGGTGCACACAGTGTAACTTCTTACTTTTAGGCATTTCAGGTAACAAAAAAGATGAGTTAAATATTATCAATATTTCTGTGTGAATAACATTGAAGGGATCAAAGGACTTGTCAGGAGGGTTATAAACCAGTGTCTAGAACACTTTGCTTCTTGTCTTGTCTTCCCACAGACTTCATTCGTCAGTAAATCAGTGTTCGTGTTTCTTGTGTTCACTTATGAACCTCCAACACCTCATCGTTTATTTTTTGGTATCTTCATACGTGGTTGTGTTGTGTTTCACTCGTGGTGAGTAGTTCCTCCTTCAGCTGGCTGTGGGTACAGACCTTGCTGGGCCTGGTTCTGGTTCCACCGTTTCCACCCAATGTTCCCCTGGAGTGAGACAAGATTATCAGAACTTGTCTTCTGGAGAAGAAAGGAGCTGGATCAGAAAATATAGTGCAGAATCACAGTATGATGGGGTTGGAAGGGAACTCTGAAGATTGAGTCCAAACCCCCTGCTAGAACAGGGCAAAACTAGAGGAGATCACTCAGAAATGCATCCAGACAGGTCTTGAAAGTCTCCAGAGAAGGAGACTCCACAACCTCTCTGGGGAGTCTATTCCAGAGCTCTACAACCCTTACAGTAAGTAAGTTTTCCCTCATGTTGTGGTGGAATTTCCCGTGCTCGAATCTGAGTCCTTTGCCCCTCATCCTGTCACAATGCATGAGTGAAAAGAGGTTGTCCTTGCCTTCTTGAAGCCCAGCCCTTATGTATTTAGAGACAATAATTAGATCCCCTCTCAGTCTTCTCCTCTCTAGACTAAAAAGCCCAAGGTCTCTCAGCCTTTCCTTGTAAGGCACGTGAATTGTGAAGCCTTGTAGAAAATACTGCTTTAAATAAATATGTATAGCTGTAGTGTACAGGATACAGCAGATTTCAATGGGATCTCATAACAGTCTATAAAAAATACTCTCATGTGGTGATAGAGCAGCTCTATACTATGACAAGAAAGGGACATGTCTTTCAATTCTGTGCCTTATGAAGTTATGTCTAGAACTGAATGGTATTTACTGGAGGGTTTTCAAATGCAATGACGCCAGTGCCAATAGAATTCTATCAGCGGAACTGGTGCTGTTTCACCCTGTGACTCCAGGCTCCGCCAGCCAAGCAGGGAACCATGGTGCATTCCTCGGGAGACAGGTTTTATGTATCGCAGACTTGCTGTTGTGAGCAGCACTAATAGATATCCTTTTCTGACATCTCTGCAGAAGTACAATACAACAGTCTCCCCCATCTTACAAAAGACCTTGCTTGACAGAGACCTTCCTAGTGCCCAGGCACTGGTGGGGGCGGTGGAATAAAAAACCTTACAGCTTTTCCAGTCCCCATGAACAAATAGATAACCTACAGGGAGGAAATGCGCTTTGTATTCCAGTGCCCAGCCAGAGCTCTCCAGAGGCCTAAGCTCTGGGGGCTTAATGCACACAGTACTGAAAAGGCATTTGAGTCTAATTCCCAGAGTCACTGTAAACTCACTGTATTATTTTAAACTGAGATTGTGGACTGTAAACAGGCACAAACTGTTTTACTTACCAATTTTACTCTTTTACTTACTGATTTCAGGTTTCCTTTGGACCTGTGCCTGGTTTTGTTTTTAAGTGCTGCAGTAATACCAATAATCCAGGTGAGAAGATAAAGTCCGCAGTAAAAACAAGTGACTCTCAGAAAACTGGGTGCAAGCTATCAGCAGGAGCTGCCATGCTGATGCTATCAAGCAGATTCACGGCTTCCAGTCTGATGGGACATCAGAATGTTGTTGGTTTTTTGTTGTTGGGGTTTTTCTTTTCCCCCTCTCTGTGGAGCGCACTGAAATCTCAGAGTAGAGGTGAAGTTTCTTTTGCCTTCAGAGAGCAGAGGGCAAATCCAAGTGCAGTCCTGAATCTGCTGGAGGAAGGCTGCTCTCTACTGGTCAGTGGTTGTGTAGTGCAGGGAAAGGCTGGAGTACTGCTGCAGAGTCATCGCTCCGATGCGATTTAGCCACTTTTGACTTGCAAAGTTGGCAAAATTTCCCAGAATCACAGGATTTTCGAGGTTGCAGGACACCCCCGAAAATTATCGGGTTCAACCTCCCCCCTGCCAGAGCAGGACAAAACTAGAGCAGAAAGCTAGGGCATTTCAGATGCAAAATATTTTGTATTTGGTAGTGTTGTTTCTTATTCCCCTTTTTATTGTCCTCTTTTGTTTTTTTCCTTTTCTTAATTTTTAAAACAATTTTAATACTGTGTACCAAAATAGTAAAAATGGTTAAAATGTCTACCGAAACCGCACTCCTAGTTCTAATTCTAACCCTTTAAAAGTTGTGCTTTTTTTTTCCTAGCTCCCAGAATCTCTTTCTGCTCATTTCAGTTTTTGCCTTTCAGGTTCTGATGGCACAAAGATCTATGTAATTGAAAAAATGTCTGTATCTTTGAGAGCAGAATCCACAGGGAAGGGCTATTTCCTGCTCTTTTCCTTCCTGCTTCGAGCGGAGATGGGTGCTTCCAGCACTCAGCCAGGTGCAAAATCCCAGTCTGCAGAGCTCTGTTGGGAGGAAATTCCTGCTGCTGCCTGGCAGCTGAAAAAGTAGAAGGCAGCAGAGGGTGCTAAGGTCTATCCCTCTTAATGGAGGGAGCCTGAGGAGTTCAGACTTGTTGAGTAAGTAACATGCAGAACCAGAGTTCTGGGAGAGCATGTTGGAGCCGCTGTGGAGAATGTAGATTATCTTTACGAAAGCAGCACAAATGTTCTGCTGAAATGAGTTGACTAATAGTTTCCCTCTGCCCTGGTTTCCCACACACACAGTCATTTTTTTGAGTTTGCATGGCTTGGCTGAAGCTGGCACTGCTCATCAGTAAGGCTGACTCGTATTATTTCTTCTCCCATACAAAACATGTTCATCATTCATTTGCCTTCAGGAGTGCAGGGTGAATCTGATGATCTTCAAGCAGCCCATTTCAGCTCAGAAGAACATGGAGAACTCTGACCCTACTGGTGCTTCATGTTGTAGGTGAAAAGCCACTGTCATTGCTGGCTTCAATAGTGTTGGAAGCAAATGTTTCTCATAAACAAAGACAATAATTCTTTGGAATCGGGGAAGTTAATGACTGAAGCGATCTGTTGTATCAGACTGAACAAAAGCCTGGCTTCTCCCTAATAAGATATGTGATAATTTTCTTTCTCATTTCAAGGGTGAGAGAGTATGTGGAATTAGTGGATGATGACATTAGAATTAGCAGTCCTATTCTCAGTGAGTGTTTGGTGGGAAAGTGCCAAGAGGAAAATGTTTACTTATGCTGTAATTAGAAAAGCAATCCGGAGAAAATCTGAAGGTATCTGGCTTCACATTAGTTCCAGGCTCTTTTGCTGCCTCTTGAAACCATTATCTGTCTGTGGAAGAGAGTCCAAAGGACCCTGCTTAATTTGCCATATGTCAGCAGTATAGAGAAGCAAAACCAATGCAGAAACCGTGGAAGGTGTGTATTGGGAATCTTTTGGCTTACAGTCAGTGTAACCCAGTAACCTTCTGCAGCCCATGGGAAAACATATGGGCAAAAATGGATGGGGCACACTGTAGGGTGAACAGGGACTACAGGGATTTATGCTTCCTTAGGCAAACTATAGCCACAGCTAACAAATGCTGACTGTTCTGATTTTGTTACAGTAGTGCAAAAAGGTAAATTTCCTCTGTAAAAATTAATGAAACAACTTTTTGAAGGATGTCTTGGATAAGAGTACATGGCAGAGCCTGAAACACTGAAAACACCCAGTTTCCTTCTGTTTAAGCAAAATATGTTTGTAAGTAAACCCACAGGGTGAAATCCTGGGTTATGCTAAGTAAGATATAAAAAAAGTGACGTAATTTCAGAGATTATCTACAGCAGCAAAATTCCAGGTGAAAGAACATAATCTTGGTATTTTGTCTTGCTTAATTTTGCACGTTTTGATTATCTTACATGTGTGAAATACTAGCATACATTACAATGATTAATAACCCTGTGATAAGATGAGAAACAAGATGTAGATGCATTTTGATTTTAGAAGTAATTGGTGCAATAAATAAATAAATCCTTCAGTGACTCAAATAATTTTTGTAATTTGAAACATGTTTATCTGGAGAATGTGTTATTGGCACAGTTATAATAGATCCACGCTTATTTTAGACAGGCAGGTTTTTGGCTCAGTGTCTATTAGAAATTAAAGGCCTATCAATGTCTATGATTTGGGGTATTTTTTTCTATACCAATTAAATTTTATTTGGTTTTACCTGCATTGTTATGGAGAGATCTTCTTCCTTCCTACTTTTACAGTTAAAATCTAGATTGCTTTAAATGGAATTAGAATTAGTCTCATTTTTGAGAAGCAAAACCAAGATGCACATTATTAAGTTAGAAAAGATGTGAGGCTATTTTTTTTCATTGGATCAGGGATTTTGGTTTACCATTAAGAATCTTAATATGTTTTTGCACTTTTACAGCTTGCAAAATTTGGAAGGAAATTCCTATGAGTGAGCTTTATGAACTAGAAGTGTTGTGGAACAGACATTTCCATTTTATACTTCTTTCTTGGTTGGAGTGATGGTTTCACAGTTTTATTTCAGCCATCAGAAACACTATTGAAGGGTCAAGTACAAAAGTATCACCTTTTAAGGACAATTATTAATACAACAAAAGCCTCTGCTCCTTTTTTATTATGTAAGCTACAGACGAGCGGGTATGGTCAGGTACTTTATGCTGGAAAGCTGTCTTTACAAAAATCAGTATTTTCTCTCTGTTATTTAGAAACATTTCTGTCAAGAGTAACAAGTATTTGCCTTGGGTTGTTTTTCATAAAAGTTGTGGTAATTTTGTAGGTTCTTTTCTTTTTAAGCTAATCTGACCTAGTTCAAAAAGTGTTGTTGACTGTGTTCACAATTATGTTTTTACCTTGTGGTCATTGTATTAAGGAAATTGTAGTTTTTTGGTGTATGAAAGAAAATGGGGGCAGATGGACAGAAATGGACTGATTTCATGACAGGGGGCACAAAGCCAGAGGAAGTTTGCTTGGTTGGGAAGAAATGGTCTACTGCTTTAAGGGACTCAAAGATCAGGAGTCATAAGTCTGTGTAAGGTTGTCAGTTAATCAAAATGTCCATGTAATACATGGATTTAGAAAATGGCAAATGCTTGATTTTTGGTTTTGTCAGGAGGTAGTTTTTTTTAAAAAGCCTTTTTTTTTTCCTTTCCCTGCCCACGGTGAAGCAGTTTTTTCCCAGGTGGCAGATGGAGCAGGTGGGACTGGGCCACTTCCTCCCACTGCCACCAGTGCCTGTGGAGTGCATTGGAGCCGGGATGTTCCTGTTGCAGTCCCACACGTGCACGGGATCTAGTGGTGTTAAGGGGGGAAGGGACACCACATGCTCATGAGTGGACAGGAAGGAGGAAGAGGCGTGGCTTTCTGTCAGTCCCCATCATCGGCGAATGCTCCAGAAGAAGAAAAATTCGCACTGGTTCCGAGCCTGTTCTTCTCCTCGGCATGAATTCTCTGACCAGCTTACTGCTGTGATTTTCAGAGCAACCCCTGTGAGGTGTATTGGGTTTGTCTGACAATTTTTTTTCCCGAAACCCTGTCTTCCCCACGCCCTGTGGAGGGGGTCGGGGGGCCAGTGGCCACCGCTTCTTTCCCCCTCCTGACCTGCCGGGCTGCCATCACGAGTTTGACTTCTGCCATCTTCTTTCTCCCAACGGCCTTCTGGTCTCAATTTGCTTAATTTAATATCTGTCCAAACCAGGACAGGTTGGGTTTGTTTTTTTTCCATGAAATATCAGAGCACAACACTGCTTCAAAATAATACAAGAAAAGCAGGAGGAGAGCTCTGGTTAAAATTGGGACCTTCTTGAGCATTTGTCTCATCATCCTCCATAGATATATGGGAGGGAGCTCCGCATGCAGCCCATGGCTGCACTGCTGCTGAGCTGGACGCAGAGGCGGTTCGTGGCAGTGTTGCCAGACCGAGTGCTGGTGGGTGCGAGAAGGCGCGGAGACCCAGGTGGTGCCCAGTGCGGGCCTGTGGCCACTGCGCCAGAAGCAGTGGAGCGAGGGGTTATATCCTGCAAGCCTCGTGTGGGAACGCAGCCGGCACTACGGCGCGTCTGCAGGGGCAGGGTGGGAAATACAGAGCGGAGAGAAGGTTACTGCAGTGAACAAGGTGGGGGTCATTGCAAAAGGGAATACCCCAGGCAAAGGAAAGATCTGCAAGTGATTAAGGTTCAACAAGGGGGAGAATGTCCCTATCATGAACAAGGCGGGGGGTGGGCGTGGGTGTGGGATGGTGGAGGTGGGGCATTCCAAAAGGGAATGCCCCAGGCGAAGGAGAGTATTGCAGGTGTTTAAAGTAATGCAGTAAGGGGAGCATGGTACTGACTGGGGGAGGAAGAGCCCTTGATAAATTTAAAATTGGGACCCCAGGAGGAAAAATACATCTCTTTTTTTTGGATAATGGAGCAGAAAAACCCCACTTGTGTTATTAAAATTCCCCAAGGGCATATTTTGGGAACAGAGTACATGACAGTAGTTGGGGCAAAAGGGGAGGGATTCAAAGTAACAATAATTAATCAGGTTTTGGTATGGGGAAATAGAAAAGTCATTACCACTGATATTTTATTAGTTCCAGAAGCAGGGTTTAGTTTACTGGGAAGAGATTTACAGACCAAACTAAGTATTGAGGTGGTACCAGAAGAAGGAAATGTAGTAGTTAAACTCATTGAAGTGAGAGAGGAGGATGAAAACAGAATTGAGCCTGTGGTGTGGGTACAGAAGGGAATACAGGGGGCCTGCGAGTTAGTACAGTTGAAATCAGACTAAAAAATTATGCCCTTCCATTAAAGGTAAAACAATATCCCATATCACGGGAAGGAAGAAAAGGATTGAAGCCTGGGATTGAATCATTATTAAAGGATGTCTTGTTGGAGCCATGTATGTCCCCATCTAATGCCCCAATATTGCCAGTAAAGAAAACTGATGTGACATATCATTTAGTACAAGATTTAAGGGAAATAAATAAATTTAGTCCAAATTCGACATCCCGTGGTACCAAACCCTTATACTCTTTTAAGTAATACACCACATGAGCACAAATGGTTCAGTGTAATTTATCTCAGTGATGCCTTTTGACCTGCCCGCCGGCAGAAAATAGCTGAGATATATTTGCATTTGAATGGGAGGATCTGGAGATGGGCAGAAAACAACAACTTAGGTGGACAACCCTTCCCCAAGGGTTTATGGAGTCCCCTAATTTGTTTGCATAAGCATTAGAAGCAGTTTTCTAGAGCAGTTTCAGGTGCCAGTCAGAGTTAAGGTCCTCCAATATGTAGATTATTTGTTGATACTGGGTGAAGGAAATACTGTTAGAAAGGTTTAAATTCAATTACTGATTTTTTTTTTTTGATAACAAGGATTAAAGGTTTCCAAAACTAAACTGCAATTTATAAGACAAGAGGTCAAATATTTAGGCCATCACTTAAGTGAGGAGAAACAGAAAATAAATGCAGAACAGATTAAGGGCATCATGGCCCATAATCCTCCAAGGACAAAAAGGGAGGTTGGGAAAGTTCTGGGGCTGGTGGGGTACTGTAGATTGTGGATTGAAGGGTATACCCAGTCAGTAATTTTTTTTGGTGTGAGAAATTGGTACAGGAAGAACCCATTCAGTGGCTTGAGAAGGAGCAAAAGAAATTTGAATATCTGAAAAAAAAAGAATTACAGTCCCATTCACAGTTCTCCTGTCACTGGAAAGACCATTCTATCTTTTTGTTAATTCAGAGGAGGGAATAGCACATGGGGTATTGGCACTGGAATGGGGAGGGCAAAAGAAGCCAGGGGTCTATTTACCTAAATTGATGGATCCTGTGTGCCAAGGATGGCCCACATGTGTACAGATGTTGGCAGCTACAACAATGTTAGTAGAGGACAGCAGGAAACTCTAACATTTTTGGGGGCTCTCCTTGTGCTTACACCTCACACTGTGAGGGTGATTTTGAACCAAAAGTCTGGTCGATGGTTAACAGATTCTGGAATATTAAAATATGAAACCATTTTGATGGAAAAAGAGGATCTGGTATTGGTAGTAGATGGAAATCTAAATCCTTCTCAATTTCTGTATGGAAGTGAGACAGGAGAACCAGAGCATAATTGTCTTGGTTTTATAGAATAGTCAGACTAAGATGAGAGTGGACATATTGGACATACCCTACATCTGGGGAGAGGTTGTTCGGGGATGGGTCTTCTCAGTGTGCTGGGGGAAAGAGATGGAGTGGGTATGCAGTAATCAATGGTCTAGACACAAGTATAATTGAGCAAGGGAATTTACCTGCCAAATTGGTCTGTCCAAACTTATGAATTATATACACTTAAGAGAGCCTTACGATATCTTAAGAGGAAAGAGGGAATTATTTATACTGATTCTATATATGTTTACGGAGTGGTAAACACCTTTGGAACATTTTGGAAGGAGAGGGGACTGATCAGTTCCAAGGGAGGAGAATTGGTACATGTCCAGTTGATTTTGGATATTTTGGAGGCCTTGATGGGTCCTGAAGAGATTGTTATGGTACATAGCAAAGAACACCAGAGGGGGGCTTCCTTTGAGACCAAGGGAACTTGGTTGGTGAATGCACGGGCTGGACTGAAGGCATCAAGAGAGGCAAGTGGAACATTGGCCTTGATGCCCCTGATTGAAAGCATCTTGCCTGTGCCTGTCTTTACTCCCAGGGAGGAAAAGGAAATGATCCATATTGGAGGAGTAAAGACATATAAAGGGAAATGGGTATTAGAAGATGGAAGGCTGTCTCAGTTGCATCGGGGATCCCACTGGGGAAACTTGGGTGTGGAGAGTTTTCTCACAGAAAAAGGTTATGATTTACTGTCAGTGAACAACCCATGCTGATAAGACCTAATGAGCAACTGTGAAGGAGCTGTGAGAAACTGACTTTGTAGCTAATTCTGAAGAGGCCTCGAAGT
>JANHGL010016646.1:0-63800 GCA_024611195.1 Ceyx melanurus
TAAAATAATGTAATGATTTTTAAAATAAAAATATTAACTTTCTGGTGATAATATAGAAACCATTGATGATTGTTGTTCATTTGTTTCTTCATTCACCAACAGAGAGCATGCTTGGAAAGACTGAACAGTTAAGTTACTGTAGTCTTCACTGCTAACACTAGTAGAAGGGTTGTGTTAAAGTGATGATCTTTAGAACACAGAATTTCTAAGCTGGAAATCAGATCTTACCTTCTACTGATGAAAAGGGAATCATATTGTGGTATTTCAACTACCCACTTAGAGAGCATGAATATAAACAAACAAAATTCCTGATGCTTTTTCAAATATTAAAAATGTCTTTTTTTTAGGGTTATTTAGAATAGACTTTTGTTGAATACTTGTTTACTACCTTGTGTGTTACTTAACTATGAAAAATAACTACTGTTTGGCTAGCTCACTGGAAACCTTACCAAACATATATTATTGTTGTGAACTATTAAAGAATATTTCATACATCAAGTGTTGCTTCTGGTATCTCTGTATTGACCAGTCCTTATGTTAGTAGATGAAAAAAAAGGAAATGACAATGCTAAAAAGTAATATGGATAAAGCTTTGGCAGGATATGATGGGTCAGGAGATAGCCCTATTTATTTTCCCAAACTCTAAGCAGAGTAATAATAAATAAATAAAATAATAAATAATAAAACTGTGCACAACACAATATGTATCTAGTTTGCACCAAACCACAGGCAGCCTTTGAAATGCCAAAGCAATGGCTGTCTGTGGCCGTGTTTATGAAACAAGCCAGGAATAGAAAACGCACACAAGAAATGTACAGGCCATGGAGGGCAGAGCACAGCTAGAGAGGTAGCACGGGCACTGGAGAACAGGGCAGCAGAGCTGAAGGGGCCTGTGGTAAAACGGGTGAGTACCCACAGAGTCTATGTGAATGGAAGAACTGTCTGAAAGGAAAAAGAGAATGGGTGAAGAATGTGATTTTCTTCAGATATCCAACTAAGTATTTCCAACAGGCTTAATTCCACAGTATTGTTACTTGGTATAATAGGTTATGGTGCACAGGGAAAAATAATGCTATACTTCCATAACGCTTCTGAGACCTAGGCAGCAGTGAAGCAAAACTGGTGACAGAGACCATCAGGAAGGATGTACACTTCTGTTTCCAGCCATCCCGCAGCATTCCTGACCTGCCACAGCAATCCCATCCATGCACAGGCAGGATGACAGACCCAAAGGAGTATAAAATATGATGCCATATCATGAAATATCAAGAAACCTCTCCCTCAGAGAATTTGTCATAATACAAGCAAAAGTGATCAGGAGCTTAACAGTGTACATAATACATCCACACCTTCCTAAGAAAGGGCTGGGGCAAAATACATCCTTGTATTCTAGACACCTGCCAGCTTCTCTCTTACACCGGTGACCCTACCTATGGAAAGAGCACAGAGGGAGGAGACCAGGAAGGATCAGGAGTAGGACTGACACAGTTCGTGAAAGCTGGTAGGAATAGTAGGGCTGAAGTCAGGCACTGGGGACTACCTATCATATTGTACTCAGATATACAAGCAAAAGGGTATATTGGGTGACCTCACTGCCTTTCTTGGTCTTGAGGCTTCTGACGTCAGCATCATTTTCATCCAAATTCTCTTGAGGGCATGGCAGGCAGCAGAGAAGAATTTGAGTAAGAGGTGGTGCTGGTTCCCAAAGCCATAGTGGGACATTTGTGCTCCTCTCCACACCCTGCCACCAGGGCCTCTCTTACCTCCCTCCTGGAAAATGAACCTTGCAGAAATAAGAAGTAGCAAGAAAAGTATTTTGAGAAAAATGTTAAGCCTGAATATTTATAAATCTTTTACACAGGAAAGAAACTGACTATGAGGCAGGGTGATGCAAAAAAGCCTATTTATTGTGCCTTACCTTCTTTGGTCTCTGGAGGACTGCACTGGACCACAGGGCTACCTGGGATGGTCTGTGCAAACACTGCCTTCTAGTCCTTGCCTAGTGTCTTGTAAATTAGAGAAATGTTGTTTCCCACAGGGTGGTGCTGCTGCATTGTCTGGTGTGGAGATACAGGGAAGAGGCTGAGCTTGAGCTTCAGAGTAGTTGACAAAATGAAACATATTTCACAGTGTCTAAGTCTGTTGGGCAAAACCAGAATCACACAGAAGCTGAACACCTCTCTATTAATATCCAAGTATAAATACATTCCCAGAGTTCAGGGGGAAAAAAAAGAGTGAAGATAACCCTGGAAGGGGTATTCATTTATATATCAAAGGCACCTTCTAAATATATAAACTACTGGAAAAAAAAATAAATAAAAAAATAGCCAAAACATTTCAGATATAATAATTATTAAAAAAAATAAATAAATGTGTAATCTAGAGATTCTATAATGCATCACGAGAAACATTTCACACAGCAGGATGAAGATGAGCTGTTCAGTTTGGGATATGTAGACCACGAGGTAGAAGTTTGGCACAAGGCTTTGCAAACCTGGATTGTATTTCCATTTCTTCCAATGCAGGTGATTCCTTGTTATGCTTCCTTCCTTCTTTTTCTTAGTGGGGTGATTCATGACAGGGATGATGTTTCATAATGGGTTCCATGCACAGAAAGCATCATTCTGGTGTGTAAGATTCTGTCCACTGGCTTAATTCAGAGCAGAAACAATGTTAGAAATCCCCGAAATAAACCTACCATTTTCTATAAAAGATATCTGTATAAAACCGGTTGAATATTTTCTGCTAAATTATGTATTTAAAATAAGAAATACTGCTTTAAACACATAAATGGAAAAAAATTTTTTTAAAAAGTTACACAGTATTTTAATAGGATAAAAATGCATGTAGTATTATTCCAATAGGTGTCTACATTGTGCACTTCTGCCATAAACAGTTTCTGACACAATGATGTGGCAAGCAAAGAACTGAATTTTTCTAAAGGACAGTAGTAATTTATAACTAGTTGGAAAACAGCTTAACTTCTTTGCAGACCACACTATTCCCTACTTAAAAATTTTGTATAAAGATCTAAATATCTTCATCACTACTAATTAATAAAGCCACTTTTTTTTTTTTTCCTTCTCCCCCAAATGTGCACATATTTCCTAACTGATTGAGAAATATTCATGGTCTGCTTTTGTCTTTTTTTTTTTTCTTTTTCTTATGAACATAAATTAAAACCAAAATTAGGGCCCAGGGGTCAATTTCCTTGCAGAGGAAAAAAGGTTATGTCATTAGTCTCAGGCAGCTTTTGCACTTCCATCTCTTGTTCTGTGGTCTGTGTATGTAGATCATGCTGCTGCTTCTGACCACACTTCTGAAGCAATACAGAAAAAATGCTTTGTTTGAGCACAGACAACTGAAGTAAAACAATTTTAATATGTTAAAGTATGCATCAATAATAAAACTACTTGATACACATATTATTAATATATAAATATAAAAATACCTTCTGTCTCTAAGGCTGTACTCTTGATCTAAATCAAACAAGCGAACATCAATCTATGTTGATTTCCCTTCTGAGGCACAGAGTGGAATAGGACACCATAAGCAACCACTGAGTATACTGCAGATGATTAACAAAATTATCAGCTTTGAAAAAAGTTATTTGGGCTCTGATCAATTTGCTAATAAACAGAATGTAGCTTTACATAGCATCAAAACACAGAAATGGTTTGCAATGCAGAACATGACGTTCCTTCAGCATTGACAACAGATTCACTCTGGAAATGTAGAAATATCCCATTATTTATTAAATCATCACATCATTAACTCTCCTCATGAGCTTCATTAAGTCTATAGCTCCTGTGAAGCAGCCAGCTGTAGTATATTCCTAACACAAGTAGTGGGAAACTATCCATAAACCACAGCTGTTGTGTTCTGGCTGCTCAGGCCAAGTGACCCGCTCAGCTCCTCAGCTGGCACAAGTGAGTAATTTGCACCATCTGAAGATACAGTTCCTGGGTCCAAGAAGAGACAGACTTGCCATTGGAACATGTAAAAACACTTTTGTCTGCCAACATCCTCTTTACTGTGGAGTGGGCAGTTTCACAGTCACTTGCTTGCACTGACTTCAAATTTCTTCAACAACTGCTGATTTTCCATAAGGAAGAGGCTTTGTATTTGGAAAAAATCATGAGCCTCTCCTCTGGCCTTCTGGGCAGCTTTTGGGCTTCTTCCGGCTAAAAGAGGTTTGTCTATCAGCATGCCCTAGTCCCCTGGCAAATTTATTCCTCTTCAGGTAGTAGAGGAGCCACAACACCTCTTCTACCCTGCCAGACAAGGAATGTCAATGTTTAGAAATTCAAGCTTTAATGATATCCAGGTTAAAAAAAAAAAAAAAAAAAGAGATAAAGCCAGCAACAACATCAACATTTTGCTGTAGAGTGCTCTAGAAAGTGGGTCTAAAACCATATTTGCAATTAAATTGCACCTTACATAAAAAAATCAGGCACACTGTAAAAAGTAAAACTTCTTCAGAGGTACTTTCAGCATAAATCACATTTTTTCTGTCAGATTTTCTAAAAAATAAAATAATAATTAAAGAAAACCCCAAAACTTTTAAAAAAAGGCTTTGGCATTTGAAACGGTTATTGGTTAGAAGCTTAATGCAGACTGAAAAATGCAGAGGTTTTTTGGTAGTATGATTAGTCAATTGAAAGATAATAGACTACAACACCACCAAAAGCTTATTTCATTGATACTATTTTTGAAATAATTTAAACTTTCTTGTTCGGTTTTGGTGGATGATTACAGTTTTCTGTTTATTACAGACAATTATCGTATTTGAGATTACCTGTGGATACTATTTACTACATTTCAAATAAATCTCTGAACATTTTTATCTATAAACTCTTATTTTCTGTCTAGCTTTCTTCTACAACTGCATTAACCTGGCATGACAGTTGCTGTATTTGGCTAAAATGTAGACAACTAAAACATGAAAGAATAATCTAGAGATGCCTTGTTCCACAGGAGTAGGATCTTCAACATCGTAACACTACAGAGACATCTCTGTCTCAGTGCTGAATCCTGATGGCACCCGTCATCTGTTGCTGGAGATGTTTGTATCCGCAGCCAAAAATTCAACATCCTTCTGGTCTAATTCTGCTGTGACAGAATAAGCTATTGCTCCATTTGTCCAGATGTGCTGTTTGGTGCCAGTATCATTGGTGAGCGATTGCAAATGCGTTCTGTTGATTTTCTTTGCTAGTCTTGCAAAGCACAACAACATTGAACTAAATATCATAGAAAATCCACACAGGAGGAATGATGCAGTATAGCTGCCAGTTGTGTCCACAAGCCAACCTACAGGAAAACAAATGATGTTTTTTTAAAGGCCCACCAAAATTCTCATAATTTACAAATCATGTAATAGAAAGAGTTGGATGATCATCTGGAGTTATCACATATAAAAACAATCAAACAGTACAGGTTTACATCACCATCGTTATACTTTTACCTCCTGAAGCAGAGAGGGATTTGTCCTCAGCAGGTAGATAATTTTTTTTTTTTTTTTGGCTTTTGTTTAGAGGCCAAACCCATGAGAAAAGGCACAACAGTTGTCACCACAATACTAAATAGACCTCTTTCAACTGCATGTCTGTCAGTCTTCAGACACATTTAGATCTCTCTTGGGTGAAATATCATGTGTATGAGATCCATACACAGAAACATATAGTGAGCTATGCCCAAAGCTCTTTCATCACTTAAAATAGTTCCATTTTGCAGTATTTTTTGTTACAGAAAATTAAACTAAAAGCATTAAAGGCAGAGATTAATTATGAACAGATGAGAAAATATGAAATACATGTATATACACTGGTGTTTAAAACACAATCTCTGTCCTTCTGCAATATTCAAAAACATGTCAAGTTCTTTCAAGATTCTGTCAAGAATAACAGGAGTACAGCTCTCATCCTTACTTCCCTGTAAGGGAAACAATGGGCAAAATGATATTTAGGTATTACAATCATGAGCTTGTGACCAAATAGTAGTGGAGCTGACTTACCCACTTGTTCAAAGTAGTTTGGAAATGAAAAGATCAAGTCCTTGGGCACCAAAAAAGCACCAACCTCAGAATGAAACTCTCTTTAGTTTACATTTTCAAGACTTTGTATCTCTGCGATGATACCTTTTGTTTCTTCTACTTGCACTATTTCTTGAACTGTGTGAAATGGTGATGCAACAGCTCCTAGAAGCCCCATTCCATGCAGTTTTTTTAAATTTCAGCTTGCCCTATACGCAGAAGTCACCCATCAAGACAGCTTAAGTGAGATCTAAAGTCTTATGAAGGTCTAGGAGCATTATTTCCCTGGCCAGGGGCTAACTCCATATTCAGCATATATTTGCTGTTCTTCCTCTCCTTTTACATCACACTGATAAATACATCAGTGGTAAGATTTTAGGAAAGTCATTTGTGAACTGACCTGCAATAGGTGGGCTCACTAGATATGGTATGGCATGCAGAAAATACACAACGCCCAGTGCTGCTGATAACGAAGAAGTTCCCACTACATCTGCTGTCACGACTGGGATCAGTGTTACATAGGCTCCATCAAAATAGCCAAAGATAAATGAGAAAGGCACAAGCAAAGGGAAGTTTTGGAGAATGGGCAGGAATAGACAACAGAGGCCGTCCATTCCCACAGCAAAGAGGTAGCAAAAGTGCCGATGCTTCTTCAGACACCTGCAAAATTAAAAAATGAAAAGAAAAAGATTATCACTGGACACAGAATCTTAGTTCCATGCACTGGAAAGCAGCACTTCAGTCTCTCTTTTATATACCTCAAATTTAAGTCTGATTTCTTACACAGTCTTTAAGATGAAAAGCTCAATACTGACAAATCCAGTTAGGGAAAGCTGCCCTCCTATGGCTTCCGAAACATCTAGTAAGCAGCAGCCCATGCTGCCTGTCATGTTCTTTAAGCTGCCCCTAGTGAGGGGAGCCACTCCACTGCCAGGATTTTGCAGCTCTCTGAAGTTTCAATGTTCAAAGCAGTATTCCATCAGGCTCTACATCCCAGCTCAGCAAGGTATTTCCAGTATTATGCAAAAACCATTGCAGTATACCTCTCTTAGTTCTTATCCTTTGCATCAGCCCTTAAACACTTAGTTTAGCTAAGAGAAATAGCAATTTGCTTTCTCCCTGCTCCACAAAGCATCAATGACTGATTTTTCACACAAACTGAATACACAGAAAGATTGTGTCCTTTAGAATCAAAATCCTTCTTAATTTCACCAGTCTGTACTGATGTTAGAGATGCTGCACAAAGATGTTTGGAGTGAACTGAGTTAGAAAAGCATATACCTGTAAATGTATAACAATTTTAGGTCAGTTCTTCTGAGTATGTGCCTGACAATGTTAGGCTAGACTGTTAACATCTGTCCTTCCCCAACAGCACAAAAGAGATAGAAGGGCAGAAGAAGTAGAGTGAGATCCTCTAGGCATCAGAGGATCACACTTTGCATACCTCGGGCAGGGGGTTACATTTCCATTGCCAAATGCAAAAACCTTTCACAAACACATCCTTTCTTCAGAAAAAAAGGCAAAACCAACCCACCAACACCCAGCAGAATAGAACAAACTCAGAAGACATAAATACATTAAATACTAAGCATTTCTGAAAGTTAGACTCTATGTTGTATTTTTTCTTTGTTCTTTGTTTTGTTTTGGTTTTGTGGTTGTTTCTATCCTGCAGAAAAAGTCCATAATACTAACTTTTTACATGTATTACACCTCACTTGCATCCAGCCTCCCACCAGCTATAGAATACACTTGCTTAGCTGTAAACCATTACCTTCTGTCTGTTAGCCATCCAAAGGTGATATTGCCAATGATGTCTATGACACCCAGTATGGACATGAGAAAGGCAGCTTGGTGATGACTCACTCCAACATTCAAAGCATAAGGCACTAGGTACACAAAAAGAGGGCTACAGCCATATGCCATAAATAAAACTGACACTGACAGGACCATGAAGCTTGGCATCAGTAAAAAGTCATATTCCTTCCATGAACAGTAGCATAAACATTCATGAGAACACATTTTGATTAAAGGTGAACAGATGGACATTCTCTTTAAGTCTTGTTTCTGTGCTTCAGGGACATGATCCTGGTCTAGAAATTCAGGAGCAGTTTTACAGTCCTCCTTAAGAGCAATAGGCCGCATCAAAGCACCACAAACACAGAGGTTTAAAACAAAACCTCCCAGGATGAGCAAAGCTCCATGCCAGGAAAACTGCTCGATTAAAAGCTGGACCACAGGGGCCAGGATGAAGGTACCAATGCCACTTCCTGACATGGCTACTCCATAGGCCAGAGCTTTTCTTTTGTTGAAATATTTGCCCACCATCGCGATGGCTGGAGAATAACAGAGTGCAAACCCAAGTCCTAGAAGAGAAAGAACAGTGCAGATGGCTTAACACTGAACTTGACACATGGAATGCACTGAATTAAACCATATAATCTACTTTCATTGGCACAAATGAATAGGAAGTTTTTTCAGATTCTGTATCACCAGGCTGGTCCCAGTGGGAAGAGGAACCAGGATGACTTCTTTCTTCCACCATCAGGGTCAAGAAAGTCATGGGGTTCACTTAATAACAACACCAGGTATGATCAATAAACAATAGAGAAGTTATGTGTCAGCCTCTCCTGGATGCAAGATGAGGTCTTGCTCCAGGGTCTGTGCAGATGCTGGCACTAAGCACACTGTCTTGATGAAGCACTACTTTGTGTTTTGGTCTGTTGCAACCCTGAACATTGATTTTCAGCTCTCTGAAACACAGTACAAAGAGTCTGTCTCTATTAATAAAATTCTAAAATAATTTAGTCAGCTTTTTTAGCCAGCTAAATAAACTCCATGCATCAGCTGCTTGGAGTCCTGACCATTTAAAATCCCTGCCTAAAAGTAAAAAGGGTGGAAAACCTTCAAAAAACAAAGCGGTGTCCAATTTAGTAAACAAGTAAGATCAATCTCTTGACTAGGAGAAAGATTGTGGTCTGCTGCAGAACCAGAGAGAGCTGATTTTAATCATCAAATGCTTGCCCTAACACTAAAATACATATTTCTGAATTAGTCACAGAAGAGTTCCTGACTAGGGTTTTGGAGCACATCCTACCCTTTGAGAGTAAAACAGTCCCCACTGCCTTTGGCAGAACTTGCCAACAGAGCTGATAATCACCTGGTGCTGTAACCAGCTTGCTACATCCTCCTCAAAGGATTCACTGTGTGGGATGGGCACTGAGCCTGCCAGGGCAGGTAAGGGGATCAGAGGGACTCTGGGCAGGTGCCTGCTCTGGGACCTCTCAGGAAGTGAGGGGAGGACCAAAGCACAGAGGTTGGGCTGGACTTGCTTCAGGAAGCAGAGCCAGAGCAGCAGCCCAGATCTAGAATCATCACTTAAGAGCTGTGAAAATCATACTCTATTTGCTGCATACACCATTTATTATTTAGTTGAGGTGGCAGGGGGAAATAGGTCCCAGAAAAGCCAGTAAAGGTCCTGTGAAAAGTGGAAATGCAAAGTTTGAGGCTGAAAACCTTTTCATACCTTTTAGAAGGAACTTTGCTAGGTATTGCCACTGCCCATCACACCTCTGCTTCACTCCTCAAAGTTCCAAGTCCTACAGCTTTTCTGGATTTAGACCTTCACCAGTTAGGTTCACACCTCCTGTCTGGGTTGGGGCGCTACCTCTAGCCTTTACCAACAATTCAGAACTGGCTCTTTACAACTCCACATACAAAGTCCCACTCCTTTTTCACCTCATTATTCACAGCAGCTCTAAGGAAGCCTCGGTGGCATTAGCGTGGTATGTGGCACAGTCCCTTAAGTTACAAGGAGTCTTTTTATTTGTTATGAATGCATTTGTCAAAGATTAACACTGTAATACAAGAGTGACACACACTTTAAGAAGGATTTCATTTTTAAAAAAAAACAACAAATAAGCTGTTGGCAGCATGTGAACTGCAGTAATCCACCAACTTGTTACTAAACAGAAGGGAACCAAGTACAAGGGCTTACATCACTGTGGCTACCAGGTCAGTATTAAGGAGGAAGGAATGTCAGTGTGACCACGGGCACCTCTTATGTTTCCTTGTGCACAGCAAACACAGGGAGATAGGACAGAGCAAAGATAATTGTTACCACCATACATTAACACAAATGGAAGAAGTGATACTGCAACACTACCAACCAGCAATTTGTTTGCTTTTCAAACAAAATTAATGCAGACAAAATTGGGTTGCATAGCTGAGGTAACACACATTCACCCAGTCCCTAGTGCCTTTTGATAAAAACTTTTTTTTTTTTTTAATTTTTGTGACAGTTTAGGACTCCTACAATAATAAAATCCTCCCACATCACAGAAAAAAATAATAATTTTTGTGTATCACCTGCAACAGCAGTCCTTCTGGACCTCCCTTAATTTCAGAACTTTATCCATAGTCCTCTCTCCAACAGAAGTTAAAGAGTTACTTTTGCAGGGTACTGCATTTGGGCTGTACAAGACCCACTGAGTGCTGAAGGCCTCAGTCAAATCCTCCCTTTTACAAGAAGGGGAAGAGATCCAAGTATCTCTGTTGAGCAGTGCAGTGGCATGATGACATGGAGCAGAGATCACATCTCTTGAATGGAAGCACCATAATTTTTAACATTCCTGTGTTGTTTTCCTGTCAGGAAAAAAGGGTCTGAATGCCTCCTACCTGTCAGGACTCCTAATGATAAGTAGAGATGTTCCAGGCTGGTGGCGAATGAACTTAAAATTAGTCCAGTAGATGCAAGCAGACCTCCTAGCATGATACCAACTTGGCAGGATACATGATTACTGATTAAACTCCCAAGTGGGGCTTCAAAGAAACAAATAAAGCTGGTAGTTACTGGCAGGTCCTCACACACAGTTTGTTGCAACAGTCATCAAGGAAAAGCAGAAGGCAAGCGGGAAAAAACAGTGATCATAGCTACACAGTGGTCTTACAACATCCCCACTATCACAATGGTATGCACACCAAAAAACTTCTAAAAATAATTTTCCCATAGCTTTCTCAGCAGCCCTTGTAGTAGGCCAAAGTCATTAGAGGCCACAGCTACTCCATGGTTTTTGGATTCGGAGGTGGCCACAGTGACAGCCTACACTGTTCATTACTTCATGCTTACAACACTGAGACTTTCCCTCACCAGGAGTTTTGGAATTCCCCCCACTTCAGCCTTCAGTAACTTCAGACATCCTTCTTCACTCCTCCCTGGACTTGGGGGCTCTGTGTCAGAACCAAGCAGGACAGGTCTCATCTTTTGGACCACCTCCAGGGTTGCTACCCCTTTCCTGCACTTCTCCAACAATGATGCCTCCCAGATCACCTTGCCTCTATCATGGGGTGTCGTCATCAGCCCTCTCCCCTCTCCACTACTTGTAACACCAGGGCAAGGACATCCTTATTTCTCTTTTTTTTTCCAAAGATGTAACCTAGACACAGGAGAACTGCTATGTCTCATTCCAGCTGTTTCCCTGTGCCTTCACAGCAATTCTCAGAGATTAACCCTTTCCACAGGGTTGGGACATGGATTTTCACCTAGCTGTGCAGTTTTAAAGAAAAATAATGAGAAATTCACTACAACTGTCACATTGATGCATGCCATTTTTATTAACACTGACTTTTAAGGGAAAAGACTATTTGTAAACATACAGGTTTGCTAAAAGGAGGATAACTGTGACTTGATTTCAAGGCAAGATATACATCCTGTCTTAAGTCTCAAATATGTTTCTAATCCAAAGAAACATGTTCTCAGTTAGTAGCTCTCAAACACAACCTGTCCCACTAGACCTACATTAAAGGACATTTCTGAAAATTCAGGTCATTTGACAAGCAAGGTCTGCTTTTCTATAGTATGAAGACATTCCCTTCCTGCCCAACTGTGCTGGGGAAAGTAGCTTGAAAATACCATACCCAGAGAGCACACAGTATCTATCTCTCCCAACTGACTCCATCAACTTGTAAACATGCTAAAAACAAATGGTCTGAAGAAAAAGCAGCCACATTAGTCTTAAAAGGGTAATACACACCACAAAGCATCGTAGCACAGTCGACAATAGAGTGAATCCAAGCTGTTCTGGCATAATCCTGACCAAAGTATGCCTGGAACTCCACAAAAAAAATTGAGATGCACCTACGAAAGAAAACATGAACACCAATCTGTTGAACATTGGATTTTCACTGCACAGAAAACACTGGTTTTGATCTTCAGGTACCCACTTGAAGGTCTGCTCCAACTCCCAGGAAAATCCAATCTGTGGTTTGCCTATATCCCGACAAGAGGGAGAAATTTTTAAGCAGTTTCTAAGGGAAATTGGAAATGAAATGCTACCTTAGTGCATGAGGGACAAGACATGAAATGATGTGTGCAAGCGGAATAATTCCAACATTACACTAAGACACCTAAGATAGGATGATTCAACCAAGGAATACTTATTTTGCAGTGGTACAACTGAAATTGGTGTCTAACTATTATCCCAACAGTGGGATTAGACAGGCTGATGCAAAACCTAATTAACACAGATAACTACTCCAGAGAGATTATGAACTTTAAAATACCATGCTTCTCACTGTGGTATCTGCTGATAGATTTTTATTACTCATTATTTTTAACTGAAATTAAATCAAAGTTGTAATTATCACCAACAATATCTGATGTTGATTCTCTGGTACACAAAGCCTCAGATCCTCAGTTCTTCACTGAAGTGGTTGCTTGCTAATGGTGGCATTCACATCTGCACGAAGTGCCAGACAGGGCCAGCAAAGTACCTGTAGAGCCAACATTGCCTAGAACTATGTGTTCATGGATGTAGAAGTGCAAAGAAAGTGAGAAACATCTCCTCATGAGCTCGTGGACCTTCCAATAGCTTATTTAAATGCTTCCAGGAGAGGTTACTTTGCTCTGTTTCATGAGTGTTACTGTTCTACCTGTCTCTGCAGGAGAACATATAACAAAGCTGCAGTTTCTTTCTGGTTCCTGGATCAGCAAGAGATCCCTTTTCCCGCTCTCTTTTTTCCTCCTGCAAAACAGTGAACAACCACTTTCTTCAGATTATTTTTCTTGCACATATTTCATTCTCGTATATATTCTAGATGGGTGTCAGTGACTAGATGATTTCTTGGATGTAACACATTTCACACATAAAAAAGGAATTAAATTAACTAGGAAATTTCTACTGTTATTATAGAACTGCACATTTGCATGCATAAACTAACAGTGTCAACATTTCCATGCCTCTTTATGCTGTTGACTTCAAGATCCTAGACTTTAGATCCCTAAACTTGGCAACTTGATTTTGAAATGTAAAATTTAAGTATGAAACACTGCATTTACATTATACTGCCTGTCTAACAAGACATTCTTTCAGTGCTCCTTGCTTCACAAAGTGCCTGTCTCTCTGCTTAATATAGCTTAAATGTCAATGTTCACACTCACCAGGCTCCTCTGTCTACAGTCGACATCAAAGTCACCCAACAGCAGCTGTGGAATCCATCTCACCCCAGATGTATATGTTGTGTTTATACAAGGCAGCAGTCTATTCCTGTTCTTTCTATTTTTGAGAAAATATGTTCTGCATATTTCAGATACCAGAAGGGTATAGAGAGAGGTCTCCTCTCTAGGGCACAGACCTTCTCAGATAGGATGGTACCTGAAATGCTTGCAGTAGAAGAGGGTATTTACAGGTTTCTCAAGTAGACTCAGAAGCCAAGAAAATCCACTGGGGCTAGCAAAAATGAGTATGGTTGTGGGGTCAGAGGAAAACAAGTGGACCCAAAGAGACCTTAACACGATTCCTCCCTCCCCAGCCAAACCACTACAGCCTGAAATAATGCTGCCTGTCCCAGGCTTTGATTCTATAAGAAATCAAGGAGAGGGTGTTGAGAGATAGAGCAGCTGTCAGAAGAGGCAAGACTAAAACCAGAGGGCTCTTAATCCCTTAGCCATCCCCATAGCCTTAGGGAATTCTGAAAGCCTTAAAAAAAAAAAAAAAAAGAAAAAAAAAGAAAAGAGAGGGTTGTAGGTAGCTAGAATAACCCCTGCAGCTGTGGGACACTGGGGGAGATCCCAAATCCTCTTCCTAAAGGGAAACAAACAAACAAAAGGGTAACGCCACAAACAAGTCCGAAAGACAAAAAGCAGCCCCTTTACCTCGTCACGGCCCTGGTACAGATAGTGACAAGGAAGCAGCTGGCAACGATCATCCACCCCCAGCCCCCGTCTGGAGGGCCTGTGTGCAGGGCCGGCCGGGAAGAGGCCATGGCGCAAGCTGGGGCGATTCCTCCCTGCTCCCCGCCTCAAGTAGCCGGGGCTGACACGGGCTGGCTCGCCCAGCACAGGCCAAGGCTACGTGGCACATGGGTTACTGGCCATCTGAAGAGAGAAAAAACAGGCAGAGAGGAGATCAGGGTACATTGCATGTGCTGGAAAACTGTGAGGCTGGGCTAGGACATACTGCTTTGGCTTCACCCCGTAAAAGTGTCAAGTGTCTTTTTCTATGAAAATTTGCTGGAAGCAAGAATGCCATCAGGATTTGTTCCTCTGTCTAATATCATCTATTTGAGGGTAGTTTGCCCAGCAGTTACATCCTAGCACAATACCCTTTTTCCCCATGAACATCATAACGCATACATATAAGTCATGTACTTACTGGTGCCAGTGGTTGCAGCTCATTTACCTTCAGCGTGGTTTCCCACTGCTCACACTAGTCCCTGGGATGAAATGTATTTTCAGTTGCAGTCTCGCTCAAGGTAACTGCACTTTCTGTACACAAATCAGTGCATAATTTGTGTTTGAAGGAGTACAGTTTTCACCTATGTATGGAAAGGGAATATTCACTGAAAAAATCAGAGCAGATCTGATCATGAGATAATGTCATTGTACTCATGAGCCCACCTTAGATGAAAGCTGTAATGAGGCAGTGACGTAATTTTCTGACCATGGACAATTCCCTGAAGGTTAAATCTGGCCTGTCCCCCTCTCCTATCCACTTAAATCAAAGTAGTCTCAGCATCCAGGCTATAACATGGGCTCTAAATGCACACTGAGCACTGCAGACACTACAGGGAGATGAAATGACACCCACTGGACCCTGGATGAGCAACTGAGTTGTGTATGTTGAAGTAGCCTTGCTAATGGTGTGGGTATCACCAGCAGCATGGGACCAACAGCCCTTAGTCCTTTCTGCATTGATGACTGCATGGCAGGTCTAGATCAAGGGACTTGAGACATCCTATTTGCTCAGTGCGGGAACATGCAGTGCTGCCTGCAAGTGCCAGGTTTCAGATCATATTTTTGCCATCATAGTCCCTGGATGAATCAAAGATTTATAAAATGTAAACAGACTAATCTGGGATGTTTTTCAATTTTTGCTTGGAGAGAAACCTTAAGTAGTGTCTACATCACCTAGTATGACATGCTGAATATGCCACATTCCCACTCACAAGTAGTACAGTCTTCCCAAGAAATGTTGCCTGTTACAGGACATAAGAGGGCTGCTGACTACTCAAAAGTGCAACTCAAGAAAGCAGCTGCATGACTAATGAGGTGCCTTCCCAGCTCCTGAAGCAGCTCAGCCAGGTGATGCTCAAGGCTTGGCTCTGCAAAGCTCAGAGCTCCCTAACCCAAAACAGCAGAGCACCCCAGAGCCAACCCTAAACTCACCACAGGTGAACTTCTATGTTTAAATGAGCAAATGAGATTCAAATGAGTTTATGATTTCAAACCTCATCTTTGAGTTATTCAATTGCTGGGACTTAACATATATAAAAGATCAATAAAAGCTCTGAAATGGAAACTAAGACAGTTTGTCTTTTCTGACACAGCTTTCTAACACAGCACAATCTTCCAGTGCAGATGACAGAGCTTTCTGAGCAGACTCTGCAGGTGCCCACATGACCTCAATGACATAAGTAGACTCTTCACAAGCCTTGTAACATTTTGCTTGAAGTGTAAAGTTCATTTTTTGACCTTATCTATTTGCTTCAGCACAAACATACAGCAGTGCCACTGTGTACCCACACCTGTAACAATCCATGACAGCCACCTGAATTAACAGGACACTGATAAAGTTCAAATTATTTTGCTCACAAGTTTCCTGGCAATCACAAGAAATGCAGTCAGGTGGAGTCTGAATAATCACATGACACATCACAGAGGGATTCTAAGCAATTCAGATGTACCTCTGCAGCAGTTTTGCAGAGTCTTGGTAAGGAAGGCCGCCTTATTTTGGGACTGAGCAGTATCTTTCACTATTCCTTCTAGATGGATGAAGATTGAAGTTCTGATTATTAAGAGTAGAGTAGGAAGTGCCAGGGATGCAAGAAGAGACAACAGTAACCCCTCAATAAGCAGATATATACACAATTTTTTTCAGTCCTCAACAATATGTACAGAGTCCTAACTAATTTTAATGCACAAACAGAAGAAGCTGGGTGCCATGACTGCAGGCTACATCTTTGGCCAAGCTTCCCAGGTGAGCTTCAGATCAGGTCTGAGACTCTAGTCTAGCTCATTCTAGTAGAAACTCTAGCAGTTCACTCTAGTTCTAGCTGCACATTAACATATCTGGGAAGACTCTGATGACATATCAGGCTAAGCAAACATACACTAGGTATTTGGTTACACAATCACTTGCTGTTATTTTCACAGAACTCTGCCTACAGCAAACATTTAACCAGCTTTCAAACAACTGAAAACAACCATATTATAAGAAATGCCTGGCCAATACAGAAACAGACCAGCCAACCTTCCCACAATAGGATCAGTGCAAACCTCATTTTCTTGGATTCACACTCACTTCAAGGAGTACTGGGCCTTTCATAGTCCCTGAACTAATAGGGGAGAGACAGGAAGAAAAATTTTAGATAACAATCAGAAACATTGCCTGTGCTACATGACAGTGGTTCGTAAGAAATGACTAAGATTAAGTATTTAATGTGTTTTGAAATATATATTTTTTTTTTAGGTCTTGAAGGATCAAGGATGACTTTATCTGTAACAAACTGCAGTAAAGAAATGAACTTAAACCAAGTAGCAGGTTAAAAGGAAGAGAGAGAAGTTGCAGAATACCAATTACCAATTAATAGTTGATTACCGTCTTGTCACAAGTTTCTCTAATTCCATGGTGTCAGGGATCTCCCTTTCCCATTGACTAGAGTCCTCTGGAGAGGTTTGCTGGACCCTTAACTCATTTCCTACATCTCATGAGATACAGTAGAACACATGTAAGTAGGATGCAGTGTTTGGTAAGAGGACAGATGACACTGACAGACACAGAACCTACTAGCAACTGGATTGTTAAATGACACTTTTTTAGCCTTCTTTTGCTTCCAACCCTCAGAAACTGCAAACCATAGGGTAGGCACTACAGTCAGCAGTCTTGCAGGTAGATAAATTCCAAGTTTTTCTTAAGTACATGAGAAGTAAAGACTAATTCTGTACAGCTCTTGGGGTTCAAAGGCTATTTCTAATTCAATATATTTTCTTCAATAAAGAGCTGTTCCATTCTGCACCCTGGGCTAGCTATTTAACTGATAAGGTACAGCTTGTTTTGATTTCAGCAGAGGCTATTTATCAAGAGCTGTATGATTATGATTTTGACTTGTTTAAAAACAACCCATGAGGCCGTTTCTAATCCTAAATAAAAGTAACTCCACTGTGCACCTTAAGGCTTCTACTCTATGTCCTTAGCTTAATTCTCTGCTTTAAAAAGTCTCTGACTAACCTCTAGGTAAAAACAAAGCTTATGATTTGCTGAGAGAGAAGAGCAGCAGGTTGGTCCACTGACATTTTCCTTATGCAAGACAATAAGCCTGAGGATTACATGTATCTATAAAGCAGGATACACATTCAGCTTCTCAGATCTCCTTAAATGCAGTACCTTTCCATCACTGTTACAGTTAACAACAAGAAACACTTATCTGAAACGACATTTAGGGAACTATGGAGACATGTCTTCCTGTATAGACCTGGAAGTGCCAAAGGCCACCCAAAAGCTGTGGTTGCTGTCAGCTTTCATGTGTCATCCCTGATAATAAGTCAATTCAAATGGACACCAGTTCCAGCACACATCCCCAGTGCTGGCAACCGTTCTGCAGTGTCCTGGGAGAGCTGCCACCCTTCACTCCGTCTAACAGCAAAGGAAAAGACAAGAAAGCAGGAGGCAGCCCCAAGATAAACCAACACACCCTCAACTAGAAATCTCAGTGATACATATAAGGAAAACACACATGTACTTCAAGCTCTTACACAGCTGTCGTCTTTTCAGCCCTTCTGGTTATGGAAAGACCTTATGCAAGTTATGCAAAACTACTTTGGTTCATAATGTCCTTGAGGTTCCTGGCTGGATTTTGGTAAAATGAGGAACTATACTTACACAAAGACATCTTTTTTTCCCTGTTCTTGAAGCGTTCAGAGCCTGAGTAGCATTGACAGGTTTTTAACAATTAAAAAACTCTTTCCACTGTTAATTTTCAAGATGTGAATCCTGGTGCTTTCTAAAGGGAAAGAAGATAACTGTTCAAAAGCAAATCCTGTACCTACAGAATAATCTATCCAGAAGATTGCCCTTATTTATCTTATGTTCTAAGGCTGCTGTTAGCATTTCATCATCATCATCTCCTCCAATATGCAAGATCTGTTTGCAAAAACCACTCAGGCATGAAAAAGGCAAAGCAGTCTTTTTTCTTTTGGTCACATAAGGTTATGTTCTGAAACAAAGCCATTAAGATACTTAATGCCATACGTGCTCTTCTAATGGACAATATGCAACACATGGTAGTAAACTCACCATGACCATTATTTTTCTCAGGAGGTTTTCAGCTGAAACCTCAAACTCCACAAAATTATGATAGCCCTACTACTATTTTTCCATTTAACAATGATATGACATAATTATTGTATATACAATGGTGCATTAATATAATCCCCAGCAGGAATGGCAGAAAAATCTCTAAACACTACAAAGACAACAGTTTAAGTCAAAAACCAGGATGCCTGCTGTTTCCTGAAGCAGGCTTCCAACAGCAATTACTGATGAATATTATTTTACAGGGTTAGATATTTCTGAGAAGCCATTGCACAAATCACATTTACTCTATTAAAAAAAATCAAAACCCAACATATAATATGTAATATATATTATATATAATGTAGCCATAGGTACAAACCAATGAACACATCTCATTATGAGAAGGCTTACATCTGTGTCACTACACACAAATTCCAGAAAATAACAGGGAAGCTGTTAAAACAAAAAATTCTGACTAGGAAGAACATATTTGACAGCATGCCCATTGTGAAAACATGCATCTACTCACAAATAAAAGTTTGTCTTGGTGAAATCACAAACTGAAAGTAAACAAACAACTGACTTGTCTTGGGCAGATTAGCACATTCTTCATGCTCAGTCTCCCATTCAGCCTCAGGAAGACAACCATATTTCAACTAGATCCTTGCTTAATAACTTTAAAGATTCCCTAAAAGCTAAAATAAGCTTTAAGAAGAGTGCCTTAAGTTCCCTCTGCTGAATGAATACTGGTGCAGCTGCTTGATTACATCATTTTCAGGAACAATCAGCAGGAACTCTCCATGCTACTTAAGGGTGTAGTGGTGTTAATTACTATTGCAGTCCAGAAGTACACTTTCTCACAGTTTCAAGCTAAAGAACATTTCTCTCCATATAAAATGTTTTTGTTTTGTTAAGTGGAGTGTAAAGAAAAAAAATCTATTTGTCCTACTCAGCATATTTTACCTTTACTTTTCAGATTTCTGGCAACTTTAGCTTGTTAAAACTTCTCTTTTACTTGACACCCACCCTTCAGATATTTGTAAATGTTAATAGCATACCCTCTCAGTCTTCACGCTAAACAGCCCCAGGTCTCTCAGCCTTTCCCCATAAGAAAGATGTTCCAGTCCCTTCATCATCTTCATAACTCTCCATCAGACTCTTTAGCATTTCCCTCTTCCTCTTGAACTGCGGAACCCAGAACTGGACACAATACTCCAGGTGTGGTCTCACAAGGGCGGAGTAGAGTGGGAGGAAAACCTCCCTTGACTTGCTGGACACACTCTTCTTAATACACCCCAGGATTACAAGTCCAAATACTCTAGCACCATAGGAAAAGCCAATGAGTAATGCATGTATCATCATATGGGATCACATAGTCCATTGAAGCGTCAGCAAATGAAGATAAAAGCTGGGACAGCGACCACAGATGAGCAGCACACAGCCCTGTACTAACAGCTTCTCAACTGTGCACCATCAAGTCCCCTGAACAAAGTGCAACCACTCCTCTACCAAAGGAAGTCAATATTGTCAACATGACAACTTGATGAATTAAGCCCTAAAATGGAAAGAAGGAGAAGGTGATTGTCTATGTCAATGGAATAAATGAGGGGGTTTTGTGTGGTCTTCAAGAAGCTCTCAAAGCCAACCAAGTTTAAGACACACATACAATGAACATTCTAAGACATGGCTTATCATATACTGTAACAGCCCCCAAAACAATGTGGCCAGCAGGAAAACCATTTGAATCTGGAAAGACACATTAATTAAAAAACTCAACAGCACCACAGACTCTGAGAATCCCCTAGAGAGGCTGGGGAAAGAGCCCACTTCCCACATTTGCATTTCATATCTGGGAACTGCAAGTCATCACATCCACATTGGAAGAAAACCAGAAACTGCAGGAAATTAGAAGGAAGCTTTGAATTTTCAAAAAAGAGATGAAAAACAAGAGACTGTTTCCATCTTGAACAAAGGGACAAAAAGAGGTCATGTCTGTCCTGCTGAGGACTCATAATGAGGAGTTAAATTCCCAACTTGAAAACTACTTTCAGGTCGTATTGAGGAAAGGGGATGTAGGAGTCTGGTGGTTGCTAGCTAAAGCATCTTCCCAGGTTTTTTACTCAAAACTTGCCTCTAACATCTTCTGCCATGACTGGGAAAAAATCTTTCATTTTTGAAATATCCAATTACAATGTTTTCTTCTTTTATTTGTCTCTTATCTGGAACTTCACTTTCAACTTTGCAATCAAGAATTGAAATATCTTTCACCGTATTTTTATCTGCACTCCTCCCTAATACTTAAAATGAATTCAAGAATAGCTTCCAAACATGAGGTACACTGTTACCCCAGAAGAAAAGGAGTAGAAATGGTGTGAATAGGCAAGGACACTTACAAACTGAGACAATTGAGGAATGCTAGGAGTTAGGTTGTGTCTCTGGGCAAGCTATGTATATACTTTTGATGGTATCACCAAGTGTCAAGACCAGGAGAGACATTTCTCTTGACAAGCACATACCAGCTCCCACTAGCAGAAGGAAAATTTATCATTTCCAGTCTCTCACAGATCACACAAAAATCTTGGAGAGCTGGAAAGAAAAGGGTGACAAATTAGTGTTCCATAAATAACCTACCAGTGAGTTAAGAGAATAATAATGTACATTATAACTAAATATCCACATATGACCTAGGGCTGCACATTACCATTATTTCTGGACAGTTATGATGATCCTCTGGCAGCAATTAATGTACTTACCATCCAAAAAGCATTCAAGGACAATATTCCCCAAAATGGGGAATATATTCTTCTGCCAACCAGAACAGTTAAAGAAAATAATGTTTTATAGTAAAAGATGACTTGTTTGTCTCAGAGGTATTGTTTTTGTATTAACATTAACTACATTCCCCTAAATAGCATTATCCAACTGACTTTGAGTTGCAAACCTGTTTCTTGGTGCAGACAAGTGTGGAGGTACATCCACAACATAGACCAGGCATACAACAAGTATGAAAAAGATGCTTCATTCTTCTTCATTATTTACATAACACTCCATGACAGTGCTCACACTGAAGACCATAAATTTCTTACACTAAAACATGAGAAAAGGAAGAAATAATAAGAAAAAAAAGACCAACAATCCCTCGAGGAAAACAGGTAACATGGTCTAAAAGCAAATGCTAAAGACCACCTTGTTGATTGTCTTCTACCTTCATTATCCCATCAAATGAAACAAGCAGAAACTAACAAATGTGACACAAACAAGTGCAGAAAGAATATCCAGCTTTGCAGATTACCTATATAATTCTCCAACACCAAACTGCAGCTGAGAAACAACTATTCAGTGGCTTTTCTATTGTATGCAGAGTAATTGACAGTTTTAATAAAGAAGACTAAGCTCAACCCAACTCACTAATAAAATATATTATCCCATTTCCTCAAGCCACAATTCTGAACTATTACAGGCTCTGGAGAAGAAGTCTGCCACAAATTGTTGTCTCATCTTACCACTGAATAAGTTATCTTTGTGATGAAGCAATGATCTGTTGCCTCAGGGGCCTGCACAACTTAAAATGCTGCAGTGATAGATTTTGTCTTTACATTGAAAGATACTGTATGTACCTCCTGGCTATACCTGCATTCTGCAGGATCCTCTTCTGTGCTACCACAGTGTCTGCAACAGTGCCAGACAAGTGCCATCTGAGCAGCTAGGCATACAGCACCACTGAAAGTGGAGAATGCTTCTTCCAAAAGCAGAGGGATGAGGAATCTCCAAAATATTTTGTGCCCAGAAGATCACATGTATGCTGCATGTAGTTACATCCAGCATCTTACAAGCCTATAAGGAAACTATCCAGAAGATGACAATGTTCATCTGGGTATGTTAATCCAGAGTAGCTGAATTGGTATATAGTCCCGTCAACATTATAGCAAACCAATACCCTCCCAAACATCATAGCAAAAGCAGTCAGCTTTGAGAGAAGAAAACAAATTTATCTTTGCAGTTCAATCAATGGAATAGAAAACACCTTCATTTTCAGTGAAGAAAAATAGATGTCTTTTATTTTGCTTTTAAAGAATTGCATCTTTCCAAAAGTCTTGATACTGCAGGCTGAGAGCCTGGTGCCTTCAGGCAAGCTTCAGCTTCCAGTATTACTTCTCACAAAGACATCAATATTTGTCAATTAATATAGGCAACACTATAGCTCATGAAATATGTATTTGGCTCTCACAAGGCTGCTGGAAAAAAAGCCCTTTTCTCTTAGAAAGAACAGGTAAAATGAATATTTTTATTTATTTTTTAAATCTGCTTTTAAAAATCTACATAAGACTCCTAAGAAAATAATCCAAACTGCAATTCCAGTAACATACCTACACAGGACAAACAGTAAAGGTAACATATATTTCTTAGATATAATAGCTTCATGGGTTAGGTTAGAAAAAAAAGTCTGTGATTTTTCACAGTTGAATAGAGACTGCAATAGCAAGTATTTACTCTTTCAATTTCTGTGAACACAAGAGTGTACCATCATTCCCTAAATACACACACATACTACACAGACATTGATACACACAAAGTGTTTTCTTACTGGCTCAACTAGGATCATGACAGAGAAACAAAATGTCTAAAGTAAGAATGAGAACAAGTTTGAAAACAATGTGCAAAAACGTCAAATGTTCTCCAGACTAAAATAAGTTATTAGCAATTATAGAACGCTTACACTACATTGATTTTTAAGGCTTACAATACCAATTAAAACAGCGCTATTTGCCCAATCACTTCTGCCATTCAGACTTCAACAGCAGGTCTATACTACATTAAAATTATATTGAACATTATGTGCACATGTAAAAGAGTAAATTGCATGCAGGTGACAATTGTGCTCTCTAGGATTAGAGACATTCTGTTAAGGGTGGTTTAATCTTCCCTTTTAGAATTTTAGGCATCCATCTATCCAGTTGAATATAATCTAATTAAACTATGATACCTAGGTCTATTTTCCAGAAAATTAGTCTTTTGATATGCTCATAATGCAAGAGAGAACAATGTAGGAAATGTATCCTGAAGCTATGCAAACACACACCTATACGTTGCAAAAGTAAAATCATTAGATGAAGACTCATAACTAAAAAATCCCAACAACATAGAATTAGTTCTTTGTGTGCACATCTAATTGTATGTGCACACAACTGCATTAAGCTCTCTGAGCATCCAGCTATATTTTCCAAGCAACTGCCATAACCATATGCCATCTACAACTGACCACACACTGATAAGCAATTACTTCTTGCAGCAGCAGCAATACTGGCAGAAACAGTCCTTACCTTCTTCTCCCTGCCACATTCTCATCTCCCAGGCCACCTTCTCAGCCCTGACACAGCAGTCGCATAGTCAAACAGATCAGAATTAAAAGCAATTGGTAACCAAAGAAGAAAAAATGCTTTTGAAACAGTGCAGTTCCCTGATCAGGTTCACCACCAGCCCCACAAATGGCTGTAGTAGTAAAGCTCAGAGGGTGGCAGGGGACTACTTATGCAAGCACAGCCATCTAAGGAAACACATGCCAAAATCTCCCTGAGGAAACAATTGTGCTTGCATCAAAATATCTGAAAAATCTCCCCCCTCTGTGCCCAGTCCATAGGATCTTGGCTTGAGAATAAGAATATGGAAGGGATCTCTGAGGGTCTCCTAGTCCCCTTCCTCACAGTCACAGGCAAGAACCAACACATCAAACTGGTCAGGAGCTCTATAGTAGCAAGCCACTCATTAGGTAAATTAAATACAGTTTGAAGCTAACATGAATGTATAAATTGAGGGAAAAGAACATTCCTGAGGTTTCCTCCCTTTGCATATCAATTAAATCAATTCTGATAAAGTTTTATAAAATTAAGTTACACACTAGGCTACGTTGTCTTTCACCATCACTTTCCAACTTGAGTTTAAGGCAAAAGTTAATGACTGAATTTTAAAGGTGTTAACGTGGAAACCCCTAAAGAAAGCCCTGAGAATCCTTTCCTTAGAATACAGCTTGTTACAGTATTGCAAAAGATGGAAAAGTAAAAAATTAAATATAGTGTAGGTGAAAAAATATAAACCAAAACAAGACACAATAACTTACATACAGCTGAAAAACAAAAGTGAAAAGACAGTTACAGCTAATTATTTGAGGCGAGTAGTAATATGGCCCTAAGACATATCAGAATCACTCTGAGCAAAATACAATCCTATTTCACATCATTAAGTTTCATGTTATCCTCCAATTTCCAAGTGCTAACGGAATGTTTCCTCATTGTCACTGCAGGAACAGACTTAGAACAAACTCAGACACCCCAATGAGCTTGTTAACTTAATGAAATCAATTTAGTCAAAAGGCTATCACGCAAACCCAAATTAATCCCAAATACCACATTAAGAACTTACCCCTAGAGATACCAAACAGAACACTTCAATAAATGAGTGACGAAGTATCAAAAAGTTTAAAATAAAGATAATAATAATTGAATTAAAAAAAAAAAACACAAAAAAAAAAAAGAAAGAAAGAAAAAAAAAAAAAAAAAAAAAAAAAATAAAAAAAAAAAAAAAAAAAAAAAAAAAAAAAAAAAAAAAGAAAAAAGCTAAAAGATACAAGATTTTCCTGACCTTAAATCAGTCTGTCTGTAAACACATTTCCTGTAAGACACACATACCTACAATACCACCTGGTCTAAGTATATTATCATACTCTGGTTAAGTCCTGGGACTTAAGTATTCTTCTGGAAATTAACTGTGTTAATATCCCAGAAGTATCAAGACCATTCAGGACGGGGATCACTGTCACTTTCACAGCTGTTTCTGTGGAAAACCGCAGATCAGCTCTTCCAGCCCGTCACTGAGCAGTCTGAGCCTCTATTTTCAGAGCTCTCTTAGAAGCCACTTCCACACACACGGCTGTGTAAGCAAGTCCAGGTAACGGCCGGGAGGATCCGCGTACACACGGACATGGCGCACGCAGCAAAGCCTCACTCTGCCGGCTCTCAACAGGTGTCTTTTTTCTGCTTTTTACAACAGGAAAAAAAAAAAAAAAAGAAAAAGATAATTAAGATTTCCTCTTCCCACCTAGGAACTTGAAACAGTTTATTCTTTGACTGTCTGACATTTTACCTAACCCCAACAGCTTATATATATATGTATGTTTGCACATGTATACAATTCCTTAATTTAACGGTGGTATTTATATTTACAACCACAGAATGAGTTGGGTTGGAAGGGACCTTAAAGCTCATCTGATTCCAAGCCCCCGTGCCATGTGCAGGGACACCTTCCAAAAGGCACCCACCTTTATTTTTGTTACCGTTCCCGCAGTTCTAGTCTCCAGGATGAGGCACGAAAACGCCCCGACTGAAACCCCACCGGAGCTCTGTAAACCGCCACAGGAGTGCACGGCGCTGGCCGCACCGCTTCTTGCCCTCTTCCCGCACCACCCCCGCGGCCCCCGGCCACGTCCACACCGCCACCGCTGCGCGGATACCACCCGTCACCACCGCCCGCAAGCCCAGAGCACCTCCCGCGGGTTTGCAATCCTTGGACGAGCCCCGCTGCCCGCCACGCAGCCCCTACCTGCAGGCTGCGCCCCCGCGGCGGCGGCAGGAGCGGGACAAACCCGTGCGCCCTGCGCCCCGGGGGCGGTGGCTCCGCGAGCCAGGGGCGGGAGCAGCGCCCGCCCCGCGAGCGTGGCTTTGTCGCCCGCAGTCCACCGCGCGCTGCGCCAAGAAGCCGCGCAGTTTCTTCCGCGCTCCGTAAGAGGCTCAAGATCTTCTCCGGCCTCCTTGGTCGCCCACCTAGTCGGCTGCCTGCCTTCTTGCGCTGCCGCCTCGGTGCTACCCCGTAGCGGGACCCGGTGGTCTCAGCGGGGCTCTTTCCCTTACCGTGGCTTCGGCTCCTTCAAGCAGTCGTCAGAAGGACCGGGAATCCCTCGTTGCCTGGTACCTTCACCAGCAGGCCAAGGGCGTCTCAACAGTGCTAGGGGTATTTTTCATCGCATTAAGAAGTTTTTTTCCCCATAAAGGCAAAACCTGCACTTAGATTCTGGACTTAGATTCTGGATTTTCTTGGACATTTCAAAAGGTATTTTTAAACTGTTCCAAAGTCAGACAACATTCAGGAGTAGAAGTAACACCAAAACTTGTGGATAAGGCTGGCCCTCTGTCACATACATCAGCCCTGCATGCCCTATGCACCATAAATCGTGCTACTCTGCCTGATAGTCTTTAAAGTTGTCAGACTCAATTCAAAACTTCCCAGACCAGGGGAAGGATTTGTACATTTCAGCAGGCTTTGGACTCTCGACTCTTGGAACAAGTTTCAAATTCCAGCAGCCTTTTGTTTATCCATGGAAGATAAACTAAGTGGCCCACTGAATACTGCAGGGGGTTTCTGACAAGATCTGGAAAACAGCAGGTCTTTGCTCAAAAGGGACATTAAACATCCTGTGACACTTTTCATGAGAACAAAGATAAAAAGAGTCCTTTTCTTACACTTCTTAAGACTGCCTGGTTCCAGTTTTTCACCCAGGACCTTGCTGTCTTTCAAAGCTGCTATAAAGAGTAAGCGCAAAGCGCCCAGGAATGAGGAGTGCACAAGCAGAGCCAGAGCAGAGGGTGGCTGAGAGGCATTTGCCACTCTCCTCTTCCAGTGTAAATTCAGAATCCTTCAACATAAGTACACACACAGGATTTGGGTAAGCACAGAAGCTTTGGGGCAGATTATTAATTGGAAGAGATTCCCCTTTCCAGGTGACAGAGCTAGTCTGCACAGGACAGGCACATGAGGTGTCTAGAAAAGTCTAGGCTACAAGTGCTTCCACCTGCTGCACCCTGTGGGGTGAAGGTGTGTGCTGGGCAACCCACATCAGTTACACACAACTTCCTGAGCAATTGTTATTTCTTGGTGAGTTTTTGACTATCTTCTCTTTTTCCCCACACACTTTTTTTCCCCCCAGTAATATTTCGGAAATATTTTGAACCCTATCTGCATTAAATTGTGCTTCATGTTGAAAGATTTTCCTTGCCAAAATACATTGCTAACATAATTGCAAGAAGCTTTATTTGTACTGCATAACACTGCAAGATAACAGACAGCTCTAAACAAGATGGCCTGTTTACTACAAGATGCCTGTTTACTAGCTACTGCTCAAGAGACTGGGATCTCATCCTTGCAGCAAACTTCTCTGCAAATCTGGTTGTCAGTGTCTGCATGACAATTCCCAATGAGTGATAGGACTGGCAGTGATTACCTACATTGGCTGCTGACATTTTGATGTCTAGGTCAACAGCAGGTAACACTTTATTCTCCATAGTGTCAAAAGATTAGGGTCAGAGCACCAAAGAACCAAACTGTCATATGTACCAGGAGTACAGAGAGGCAGTAACACTGGCCATACTCTGCCAACCTGACCATTGGCACTACAACAACCTTAGAACAAACTTCTGCAGCACTGAAGTGTCACAAACTAGATATCACCAAAACAATATGCATGACATGGTTTGGCTCTATGGAGCAATGCTAACAATAATAGCAAGACAAGGTTTTGGTTTACATTCACATGTTACACGTTGACAGCAGGCTTCCTCTTGTCACTGCTAGAACTGATTTTTCTCACGCAAGTTTCAGCTGCTGCCACTGGTAAATAACCCTTTGCACTGCTTCATCTAGCAGTTTGACAAGTGATACAATGTAACTCACCTGTAATGACCTTAATCCCTGCAGGGCTGCAGGACTATGCATGTTGCTTCTCTAGAATTGCTGCAATCACAGTATCAAAGCAGCACCTTCTCTCATCTGGAGTGCCTCACCAGGCAAAGGTAATACATTCAAGAACTGAATTATTCTGGTCCCTACGCAAACAACAATAATACTTCTACACTCTCTTATACTTTCCAAACCACAAAAAATAATCAGAAACTGTAATGGTATGGAATTTAATGGGTAAGATAATGCTTTTAGAGTTTGGAGAATGGTTAGGCGCCATAGTACAATTGACGAATGGCTTCCTATGCATGCATGTCCTTGAAATATGTTCTGTAATTGAATCTTAATTTAATTATTTGGTTATATTAACCTTTAGTTATCTGTGGTAAACCAAAAACCCCAATACCCTCCTTCATTTGCCCTATTCTTCCACCCACCCAATACAGCCAGACAGCAGTGCAGGATATACTGTAATAGCATACCAAGAATAACATTTTCAGATGTGGTCACTAACGTTTGCATCTGCCACCTTTGGCATCCTATTGCCAAGGGTATGCAGCTTCCAACATCTCTGGAAATTATGGAGAAATTGTTTCTCACAGGCTGGAGGAATTGCAGTCCCTGTGGTTCCCTCAGTTCCCACTCTACAGCTACAGTCCAAATCTTGCTGAGTCCAAGGCAAGAAGATGAAGTACTCACCATTTGTGAGTGAAGGCTTCTTTCTGAAGGTGAAGGCAACAAGCTCTGTTGCTTACTGATGTACATGGATGTCTTCAGCAGAAGATCAAGAGACTCTGATGAGTTCCTCAAAATACATTGCTGTGTAAGTCATACATGGAACCTGAGTCAAAGAAAAAGAAAGTGTGTAATTGTTATTCCCTGGCCTCCTCATTTTTTGGGGGCTATTCCTTCTCATCTGTCATTGAAATCCATGGTCCAAGCACACACAGTAAGCTTTTTGGACACAGTTTGATGTATGCATTTTACAAAGATCAGTACCCCAGCTAGTCAGATTTTTCCAGTGAAGCATTTTCTCCCTAGAAAACACTGCTGCACCAAAACAAATGCTACACAGAAATGTAGCTCTGTGGATACATAAAGGCAGAAGTCTTGAAAAGAAAAAAAAAAATTTACAAAAAATTCTGTCTGTCAAATGTCATTCTTGTGTCAGACTTCTAGGCTTCCTGCTAGAAGGTGTGTGGTAAAAAGGGAAATTTCAAAATGTCTAAATTTCATTTCACATCTAAAGAAAAACTTAATTACATGCTTAAATTTTTAAAAGGCATGGAAATAAATATGAATTAGTTGTACTTGGAAGCAAGCCTTGCACAGTCATTCCAGTCTCTGTCACATCCACTGGAGTGGAGACCAAAGGCTTGGGCTATTTCAATTCATATAGAAATCCAACACCAAATACAGCCTGTGCTGTATGAGGAGAACTAGCCATTTCCACAGCTTTACAACTTTCCATGGCATCATATTTTTGTTCTTCCTGCTGGATGACAAGCACGGCTTCCTGTGCTCTACTGAAAACCTGGTGTTAGCAGCTTATCCTGCTCATTGTCAACACTTTGCCTGTACCAACTCTTGGGGAAAAGCATAAACTTAAGGCAGTTGAACTGGGGTTCAAAGCCTGAAGGCAGCACAGGTTGCCTTTATTTCCCAACGCAACATATGAAGTCAAGCAAAAGAAAATAGAGCCATCACCAATTCTCAACACCTCCACAACAGAGAAAAGCATTCACTTGACAAGAATTGGCTATTCCTCAGACAAAATTCCATCTGGTACTTGCTTTCAGGTGAGTTCCTTACCTGTCCCAGGGTATGCTCTGCCTCTGGACACTTTCCCTTCAGCTCACCTCTAAAATGCACAGCTTAACAGCTAGAACTACTTTCAGTTCAGTTTTTACTACCCAGTTTTTGTATTTGTTGTATTCACAGAGCTAAAGTTTGCTTTAAACTTTAATATGTTTCTTTAAATGAAATATGCCCACTGATAATATCTACAGAAATAATTTACAGTTAAACACAGAAACGATTGTAAATCCACCCAGAGAGAAAGAAGCAAGCATCAAATATTTCTGTTTAATTTGGAGATGTACCAGGTTAGTTCCAGGGGCAGTTATGCAATGTGCAAGCTTCTTACACCTCATTTTCTTTTATTTTTTTTCCTCCCCATTCTTTGTGTGTACAGGGCGGTGGTTTGTTTGTTTGGTTTTTGTTGTTTTGTTTTTTTTTTTCATTTGTTTACCTTTTTTTCTTCTCCAAGTTAAACTAGTGTGGACAGAGACCTAAATCAGAGCCAGCTAAAAGTACATCAAAATCTACCTGCTCTTTCTAGCAAGATATTTTGGTAAATATTATAACATTGACTCTTCTCAGCCTTGCATTTCAGCTTCAGTCTTGTGACTGCAAAGCTGGACAAACTGCCATCATTCTGATGTCAAGATGGTTCAGTTCTGGCTGTACATCAGTGGCTAAGCAAGGTGTCTTGTGGGCTTTCAGTGGGATATACTTGTTACAGAAATCCATCAGTCCCTTGAAATGAGATGTAAATTTGTGAGAAAGGCTTTCCTGGGTAGCTGTGAGGCACCCAGAGGTGGTCAAAGGGGTGGGGGTGCATGCTGGCTTGGGGCTACCACACCAGCCTCAGGAGGGGCAGGGGCCAAAATCGAGCCATGCCATCTGGTGGGAAAAATTAGCATTAGCACCTGACTCTTTGGTGCCCCTGGTACCATTAGGTAAGGTTTAAGGCATCTTGTCCTGAAGGACTAGCAGGCCAACACAAACCCATCCACCTTTGCACCAGGTTTTCCTGCTGCAGAAACACTCACACCCTGTACAGTGCTGTCTGGGGACTCAGCCAGCGGCCTACAAAATATCAGGAACTGCCATCTTTGGCAGTGCATGCACACACGTGTCCTTTCTTGTAGGTGTGGGTAGAAGCATCCTCCACTGCTGGTGATTGATGATTGCATATCTGCATACAGGCTTGGATCCTAATCTTAACTGCTCAAGGCATGAAATTTAAAACAGTAAAAAGAATGGACTGGTGTTAGCTACCATTTAATTGCTGTAAGACAAGTGTTGCTAACTTTAGGACTAGTGAGAGAAACTGGTTTAATTGCGAGATTTCTCATTCAACCCTGAATAATGTTTTATTAAGTAAGGGCTTTTGTTTTTCAAAGTGGTTATTTGATGTTTGTGTATTCCGCCAGCCTGGTGGGTTGGTTGTTGTGTTTTTTGTTGTTAGGGGTCTGGGGTTTTTTTTGGGTCAGAAGTTTCCATCACACTGCTGCCAGCCACACACCATAGCCTTCCTACCACAGCGGGGTAGGTGAAAAGGCCAGGGACTCAAAGGGAACTGACTCTAAATTATTTTATTTCCTCCAACAGATCTGCAAGGCAAATAGGTTAGAAAATGAAAAGACATTTAGTCTCTAACTCTTGAAAATAAAGAGATTTCAACTGCCAAGTCTAATGAAAGACATACTATTATAATGTAGACAGTGGAATGCACAAATTGGTATTAGAACAGCACTTTTTCCTCCTATACTGATAAAGGCACCTGTAATTCCAGGGTTCATATCAGAGAAGAGTAATGTGTCTAAAATGAAACTTAAAAGATTCCCAAAATGCTGTGAAGCATATGGCTTATGGATATCTGACATAGAAGATTCTATAACTCTTTTAGGTAAGAAAAGAGATAGGTCATATGGCAGGCAAAAAAAATAAATAATTCAAGCACCCCATAGCAGAGAAAAACATAATAAATCGAAAAAAAAAAAAGTCCTCCTGATAGAAGCTAAGCTGACTGATGGTTCTTCCTACAAATAAAACTTTAATTCATTTTCAGTGGTTGGTGCCTCCTTTCTTTTGCTTAACTTTTTTTTTTAATGCAATTTCTTATATGATTAGAGCAATTAAACAGTAGCTAATACCAGTCCATTCTTTTTGCTGTTTTAAATTTCATGTCTAGAGCAGGAAGGATTCGGCTCCGAGCCTGTATGCAGATGTGCATTCATCAGTCACCCAGGAGCAGTGGAGGAGGGAAGAGAACACTATTGAAGTTGTTGAATATTTTCATATATGTTGAACACTGAGTATTTTCTGCCCTACCTGTAAAAGAGCAGCTGTAACAGTGAGAAGGGTTGTGGGTCAGTCTGCAGCCATCAGCAGAAAGCAGCTTTTGTGTTCCTTGCACCGCCCTTCCTCCTTTAAAGCAGAGGCAAACGAGTGCTGCACGGGGAGCTGCCACACTGCACAGGCATGTCTGCTGGAGCCTTCAAACTTCCTGTATTTGAAGAGAAGACATAACTAACTTTCTAAACTAAAAAAAGAAATTACTAAAACACTGGAAAATTTGGGAGTGTTTTTGGCTTACCTTGTAAATATTTCTGAAGTTTTTTTTGTTTCATTTTTTGGTTTGTTTTGTTGGTTTTTTTTCAGAGCCTGTTGTAGCCAAGTGCAACATGCTGAACACTGGCTGGGTAACAGCATGCTCCATGCTTAGGACATAAGAACAGCATGTATTTGTTTATTTATTCAAATAACACTAGGGGTTAGGTTACTCAAAAAACAAAACAACTCTAAAATGGACTAAAATTTCTTTTAAGTATATTCAACATTTTGTGATTCAGTCAGCTAACTTTGAAAATGGAATATTTAGTTTTTTGAATTAATAGACATTATTTTACAGTTCATTTTTAAAACTATAAAAAGAATAATTTTCAAATATAAGCACTCTCACTGTTCAAATAAATTCCAGTAATTTATTTCAAACCTCCCGATGAAGCCTGGGCAACGTTCTCATAGGATAAATTTCTCACATCTTCAGTTGCCTTGCCCACATTATACTGCTGCGTTTCACAAACCAGATGCTCAGGGAGCAGATTTGCTCTGCTGCATCTATTGCAGGCTGGGCTAAGGTTATGCTGACAGTCAGGATACCAATGGGGTAATGCCAGTGGGAGACCAGAGGGGGCAGATTCAGCAGCACAGAGCTACTATTATCTCAACACAGAATTGCATCTGCCAGTTAGTAATAATTTACTGACTTACACAAGAATACTTAAGATCACAGTCTCCAGCTGATGCAACTGTTATAAAAGCCTGTAGGAAAGAACATTTTGATCAGCACATTTTTCCTATGGGAGACATTAACTGAGGCATTAATTTCCTCATCCTTAGCAGCACACACATATTCCCACTTCTACCCAGCCTAGCACTTGTATTGGGAACTCCTACAAGCTAAGCTATTTTATTTTTGTGCAATTAGCTAACACATAAGAATGCAAAACAAAACCCCAAACAACATAAACCTGACCGAGCCTCAACATACCAGCAGTCACACCATCTTGCTTGAAGCATCAATATCTTTGTTGTGACAATCTTCTGCATTATCAAACCAGTGGCTGTTCTTGCTCAGGCTCTCTTACTCTCAGCAGTGTTCCTCAACGTGTTAAATGCAGCAGAGACTATGCATTCCCTCACCAGAGAAAGCTCCTCTCACAAAACAACTGAATCCAAAAAAAGTCTGCCACTTAGACAACTAATTCTAACATATTATATGAGAAAGTGGTGACATGATTAGCCAAGGCCACATGCTCAAGAAAGGGCATAAGCAGAGATCTCAGTAATGAGTAAACTCTGTGCACACATTGCCAAAGCTGCTTTGGTACACAATAGCACGTGTTAAAGGATAATCAGCTTTGTACTAGGCACAATATTCAGACTGTAAACTTAAAAGTTTGAGCAAGAAAGATGGATGTGTCATCCAGCCAAAAAGCTGGATAAAAGTTGTCAGCTTTACTTCTGAAGCTGGAAGCACCCGGATCGTCACAACAGAATAAGCAAAACCACTTAACAGAGAGTGACATGTTGTTAAGTACAACAGGATGCAATTTTAGGCTGTTTGCTCCCCTTCACAGCCTTAAACCATACCTTTAACTTGGTGCTTCATAGTTACATCTACAGTGTTTAGAAATAAAACATGCAGGACTAAAGCATTTGTTAAGTAGCTTGGAGTTTACCTCCCAGGGAAACTGCAGGAGGCTGCTGACCCCTTGCTGCAGCCAGCTGCTTTGCACAGCTGCATACGGCAGAGCAAAGTGCTGGAGGCCAGTAGGAAAGGACTGTTTCTGCCAATATTTGATAGAACTGAGTTTGATGTTAATAAAAAAAACTCCAAAACAAATAAACGCAAAAACACAACCCCCAAGACCACCAACCAATCAAAAAAACAAACAAACAAACCACCACCAAAAAAAATCATCATTCATGGGCCAGTACGCCCCCTATTCCTCTACTGTGTCTCACATACTGAGACCAGACTACTGCCTGCAAGAAAGAGCACATCTCCATTTAGATAGACCTTCCAGTTCAGCACAGGTCCCTGGCTATTTGACACAGGAGCCCTTGATCCGAGTAGTAATTCACTGCTTTAGCTCAGGGCCACCCAGCTACACCCTTCCTTCAACTTTCAATTAGGACACATTCTGCCATTTCTCTCTGCCACTCCTCTGTCGCTGGTTGCACTAACAAAGAGCTGGTTTATTTCTTAACATGCAGTGCCCTTTCCCACCTTCTTCATGTCACCCCCAGAAACCTGTAAATATCATGATGCCATGACCCTTTCCCAGGTTCAGTAGCTTCCCCTCTTGTGAGCCTCTGCCCTTCTTACTCATTTCTCCAAGTGCCTGTGTCTGTTCTTGTTTGAGGAATCTTAATTACAAGTCATTGGATGGATGAGGGGAGGGCAGTGGATGTGGTATTCCTTGATTTCAACAAGGTTTTCAATACTGTCTCTCATGGAATCCTCACAGCCAAGCTAAGAAGTGTGGATTGGGTGATTGTGCAGTGAGGTGGATTGGGAACCATCTGAAGGACAGAGCCCAGAGAGTTGTGGTCAGTGGAGCAGAGTCTGTCTGGAGGCCTGTGACTAGTGGCATCCTACAAGGGTCAGTCCTGGGTCCAATATTATTCAATATATTAATCAATAACCTGAACAAGGGGATAGAGTGACCCTCAGCAAGTTTGCTGATGTTACCAAACTGGGAGGAGTGGCTGACACAGCAGCAGGCTGTGCTGCCATCTAGTGACCTGGAAAGGCTGGAGAGCTGGGCAGGGAGAAATTTAATGAAACTTAACAAGAGCAAGCATAGAGTCCATCTGGGGAGGAACAAGCCCATGTGACAGTATCAGGAAAGAGTCCAGCACAGGGTCACCAAGATGATTAGGGGAATGGAGCATCTCCCTTATGAGGAGAGGCTGAGAGCTGGGGCTCTTTAGCCTGGAGGAGACTGAGGGGGGACCTCATCAATGTCTATAAATATGTTAAGGGTGAGTGTAGGGAGGATGGAGCCAGACTGTTCTCAATGTCATCCAATGACAGGACGAGAGGCAATGGGAGTATGTTGGAGCACAAGAGGTTTAGGGTAAACACAAGGAAAAACTTTCACAGTGAGGGTGACAGAGCTCTGAAACAGGCTACCCAGGGAGGTTGTGGAGTCTCCTTCTCTAGAGACAATCACAACCCACCTGGATGCATTCTTGTGTGACCTCATCTAGGTGATCCTGCTCTGCCAGGGGGGTTGGACTAGGTGATCATTCTAGGTCCTTCCAACCCCTGACATTCTATGGTAATTGCCAAAGCAGTTGACAGGTTCTCCTAGCTTCTGTAATTACAACTCTAATTTTTATTTTGCTGCTTCTGGTTGGGATTTTTGGGGAGAAGGCAGTAGGGCAAAGCTTTAAGAACAGACTCTTATTGCACAATCCCTACATCTCTTTCTCCAAACTTGCCAATATGAAACTACTAAATTCCCATCAACACCAGTTTTACTGAAATTATCAGAAACTTATTTCCATTTTTTTTAATTTAAAGCAGCATTTGTTTTGCAGGGCGTCTTAGAGATCAGATGTTCTCTAGCTTCTAGTTACTGAGAGGCAGCAATACACAAAACAGACTGATTTTTTTTTTTTCAGAGCCTGTATTTCATTTAATCTCAAAGACACCTTGTACTTAAAAACAAAACAGATCCCAGTAGAATAATTAATCTGACTGGAAGCAATAATTTATTTTGTCACCAGTTCAACCCCATATAGTTTTCCCATGTCTAAAATTCTGCTGTGTCCAGACAGAAACCACTCACAAGTATCTTGTGACAGTCTAAATGAAGCGTAAGTGCTGGTAACAGAGAAACACCAGGACAGCTTTGCTGTCATTTGTTGGAATGCACAGCAAACCCCTAAATTGTCCTAGGAGTCAGATTCTTCTACTGCCCCCATGTTCTTATTGATCAAATCTGATCAAGTGAATACTTACTTTTATTATACTCACTTATGCTCTTCAACTAGCATTAGCAATTCTTCCCCAATATTTTAGTCCCAACATTTTAAACCAGACCATTCTTCATATGGAATGTAATTAGACTTTCTTAAAACCATTAAAAATTAGGTCCTCAGCAGGGGGGAGAGGATGGGTAGAGCAGCATATTTTTCAAGCAAACATTTGAGTCCAAGAAAAGCAGGCCTTAGCACAAGCCATCACACTTGAGAGCAAGAAATCCCACTCATTCTGCACTCTGACTTAGCTTGTTTCAGAAAAAGCAGCTAAATTAGCACAACCCACCTTGTTAAGGGATCTCATCAATTTATATTGAAACAAGTGTTTTAAATATATACCACACTGGCAAACTCACAAATCTTCATTAAGGAAGTCTGCTCCCTCACCATTCCCAAAACAAAACAAAAAAAATCCAAGCATCTGCCGTTTTCCTCACTAAAACTCTTCAGTGGTAGAAGAGTTTTGCTTGCTCAGATTTCCATTTTGAGGCAATTTTAGTAAAGGTTCACCTATGTAGTTGATTTCATACTCTAAAGAGTTTGAGGGGGGGCAAAGAACCCTCCCATCAGATGACTATAAACATCAATTGGATACAAAACACAACCAGAAACACTCAAGACAACAACAGTGCTCTTGGAACAGCCCCAAAGTGGTCCTTCAAAGCAACAATGTTGGAACAGTGCTAGAAATCAATCACATCATCCTTCACCCATCACCTTAATTGTGGAGGAGGTATATGCCAGTAAAACAAGAGTTGGGCTTAGTAAAGGCAGCCAAAGCCTAAAGATAGAAGGACGTCACAGTACAAACAGATTCAGAGGATGGTGCTAATAGGAAAGAAGTAAAAGTCAACTGTAGCTTTCAAGGTAAATACTTTTGAAGTAGGCTCTTCTTCCTCAGGAAAGAAAGAATCTAACTTGTATCATTTTCCTCTTGCACAAGGATCCTCTAATTTTTCACTCAAAGACTTCTCATAACTCTACACCTATTAGGTTAGTTGGCTAATATTTTTTCCAACCAAATGTACTATGTTGTGTAGCATACACCTCAGAGTATTTTTTCCTAGTCTTTTAATTACAGCAACTTACCTATTATTTTAAATTTCATATCAGCATTTTTAAGTTAGTTTTATTTTGTGATGTTCTTAAAAGTGCTCTGATCAAGTTACCTGACAGTCCCTAAAATCTTACAGCAAATGTTAGGACTACCATAGTTGTGTTTTTCTTCTTCAACCACACAGCCTCAATTTGTTCATCCTGCATAGTTTATATATATATAGTCCTGCATGACTTGCTGGCCCTTGTTTGGTTTTTTTTAGGAATAGAGTAATTTAATCTTCAAAGTGCTATTTCATGTATGTGTACTTATAATTTTCCTTTACATAATTGTAAATACTAAGGAATACAAGAACACAGGTATTTCTGTATTAAGGTCCTTTCAAAAATTCATCAGGGAGAAAAAGATGGAACCTTTCTCTGCAACAGATCAACCAACCCTCAAAAACGTCCCAAAGTTCCACTGCTTTAGCAAAGTGTATTTCATTGTCGATATTATGCTTCCCTCTACTGTTTACCACAAGAAGTGCAGTTACCTCAACATTTCTGGACTACTCATTAAAAAATAAAAAAAATAAAATTGCAACCGATGTTTTGCTAAAACAAATTTGTAGCTGAAGCAAATAAGTTTAATGACAGTTTTCTTTTGTTACCAAAAAAATTAGAGGCATATTCACAGAACTATCCACACTTACCTCAAGCTCAGTATTATATGAAATATAAAAATACAACATGCTGTCTCATGTAGCTTACAGTCTTTAAAGTTAACTTCCAGCAGACAAAGCAGTGCAAAGGCCAAAGCAATGTAATGAAGAGGTAAAAAAAAAAAAGTGAGGACGTGAAGGATTATCTGGAAACACCGAGCCATGCATGTCACAACACTGTTGTGTATTCCACATCATCCATTTCAGCAAATGAATTCCACAGATACATTAAAATTGTCCAAACAGTAGTGGTCTTTATTTCCATCAGACAAGTTAACACTTCAGTTGATATTAATTTTTGAACATTTGGGAGATAAGGTAATTAATGACTTGAAAAAAGTGAAATAAACCCCCTTCCAAAAAAATATATTAGCTAATACATATGTCTGAATTTTATACTACCCCTCTGATAAGCCCTTTACATTATGTGACATCACATACAGTTTTGCAAGACAATTTATGGACTCATTTTCAGCCTCTGATTTTTGAGCTCTAGTGGTGTCTAAGAAAAGCAAGTTCATGCTACACAATAACCTAAGGACATAGATTTCAAAGGGGTCTCAATTCAACTCAATTCAATAAAAAAAAAAATCTAGAGAGGTTCATAACTAAAGCAGAAAATACTGCATTGGATTAAACATTTAAGTCTTAGTGTTCTGAAGGGTAAATTAACATTAGCTGAAAACCAGAAAATACAGTAGTCAGTATTTCTCTAATTTTAGTAACAGAGCTTTTAAAAAAAAAGTTATCTATTGTTTTCAATTAAGTTCAAGTTAAAAATTGCAGACAACAAAAATGTCTTCAAACAAATGAAAACAATTTTTCCCTTTGTCATCTAATGCCAAGTGTGTACCATACAAATAACATCTGGACTACAGAACTTTACATATCAAAGATTTTCAACAGAAAATGGATTTCATTTTTATGTCAAGCCAATAATTAAAACTTTAGTTTGCATTTTGTTTACAGTTTTTATATAGGGGGGGAATTAGTCCTGCAAATCCAGTTACCAGTGCGTTCCATTTGCAAGTCATGACTCCTGAAAAGTTACATCTTAAAACCACTGCTCCCTAAGTTTTCTTGGAGACGTGCCAAGAAATTCATGTACTCATAGAAAGCTTGTAAGCTTATTTTTTTTTTTCAGCAGGGGGATGTTAAATTAAAAAGTGTCTCATCTAATGAGGAAAGGCAACAAAAAAATAATCAATGACTAGTTTCACAGTAAAATGCATCAGCTTTGTAGTTTCATTTGAAACCAAGAAGAAATCATGAAACGTCATGAAAATAAGATAAAAAATCTCCTAGAGTGATTACTAAATGAAGTTAAAATTACCACACTGATCAGTAAACCCCAGAAGAAAAGCAGATGCCTCATATCACAGGTGCTACATTAAACAGTATCCATTTTTAAAATAAATCCATAAAATCTGTATGTTTGGCCACTTTGCACATTTTTCCCCTAAAAAATACAGTGTACAGGAAAAAAAATTGTTATTCCAAGTATGAATTCTGAAATATAAGATCAAAACCCCAAAGTTAAAGATCAGCTAAAAGAATTTTAAATTATTTACAAATCCAGCAGGTAGAACTACCATAATGGCTTCATTTCCATCCTTGTAGTGGCTTTCACACTTTTCCAGCAGCATCTGCAGTAGGAATCTCTTCAAATAGCTTCATCACTGATCATCTGTCATTTTAAGCAATTCTAGAAAAGCCCCAACAGCTCCAAAATAACCCTTTAAACAAGGCAAAAACAAAACAAAAGCCAATTAAATTCCAAAATAACACAAGCATGATTATTTCAAGTCTTCAGTTCTGTTATTATTTATATTATATATTATTCTGCCATTAGAAGACCTTTCTAGTAAGATCACCTGTACTGTACTACATATTTGCTGTATCTGAATCATGATGTTACATGAACTTGCTTAAGTCCAAGACAGGGCCTTATACCAGAAATCCTACACAGTTCTCCAAAATTACTAAAAAAGAAATTACAGAGCCACTCTAATGATGTTGTATTGAGGCACAGCAGTTTGTCACTAACACATCCAACAGCCACCGCAAAAACTATGCTGACAAAAATTAATTCTAGTTTAGGTTTATGTACCAAACCACACAAATGAACATTGTTGGTACTAGGGTCAGAAAGCAAAAATAAGAGATGTGAAATGTTTAGCAACAACGCACAAGATCAATGATCAAGCCAGGGAGTCAGCAAGGGGCATTTTCAAATGAATTTGTAATTAATTTGTATTTATGCAGAACTTAGTTTGTGCATTCACTTCAAAGCAACAGCATTTAAATTCTCCCTTTTAACTTCAAGAACAAGATTTTTGTACTCAAATAAAAGTAGACTCAAAATGTATTTCTTACCTCATGTTCCAGAAACAGAGCTTTCAGCTGTCCCTTGGACCAATAATCCATAGCATATGCTAGTACCTTCATAGATATCATATTAATTCTGAGAAAGTTGCCAACAAATACCACCTTGTCAATGTTCTGTAAAATTGAAAAGCAGATCAGCAAAAATTATATTCAGCTACATTGTCTCATTCCACATGTACTTCTGCCTCCCCTAAAAAAGAGAATTTTGAGTTATACAAATTCTCAAGACTGAAATATGAAAAAAAAAAATAAAAAATTACTGTCTGCCTAGTAGAGATGGTGCAAGAAAAAAGAAAAAAGGTTTTATTCCAAAGAAAGCAAGAGACTGACATAGTACATGGTGAATTTTTGCTTAAAAGCCCAGGACCTTCCCAACATGAACAGGATTACTCATTCCGTGGGGTCTTGCTAAATTGTTCAACTACCTTGCAGTAGAAAGCTATAGTATAGCTTCAATATAGTACATACATGTCTTTGCCAACATTATTGAATAGGGGAACTTATATCAAAGATAATAAAAAAACCTGCACATATTTTTGCAAGAAGCCTCATTCAGATGAAACTTAGATATTCTGCTAGTTAGGAAAGTATAAACCAGGGAGATTGGCTTCCTTTCTGCAGTTCTACTGTGCCTAGGACAAACTGTTTCAAATTATGTGTAGCCAAATGGTTCCAGACCATGGAATTTTTCCACCCCACTGCCAACTCTGCACAAGCAAACTTTGCTTTGAAGTTCTGCAGACAGAAGATTTCATTTATTCTCCAGCTTCATTTTTTCCTGCACATATGCAAGTAATTGTCAACACAATATTAAAGCTGCAATCATTGGGGGGGGAAAAAAAACCAAAACAAAAACCACCAAAAAAACCCCCAAAACTTATCAAAACTCATGCTTCAGGGCATAAGTGGATTTCATCGAAAGAATCAGAAAGTCAGCTTCATCAGAACCCTAGTCTAATACACACAAAACCCACACAAGAATATAGCACATTCAACTAGTTTAGGCTCTTATTTTGGCATTTCATTCATCAAGCTTGTTGAGATAGAGAGCCCTATCTCACACTGGCAGTTTAGGTGTCTAGATTATTTAGCAGAACAAGAGCATTAATTCCCCACCCTGCAAAGCCCATGCCATCTGGAGACTAGTTTACTTGCAGTGATAGATCATGTTTTGATGTTTTTCAATAACATGTAAAGCTATGAAATGTAGCTTTCATTCTCTAAAGTAATTTAGTTCAAGTATTGGCGAAATTCTACTTTGACACTGTGAAATGAAGAATACATATCAATGCACATTCCTCAAAAAAAAAAAAAAGCAGCTCTAAGGACCGTGTTCAGTTTTTAAGTAAGCTTGTCCACAGAACAAAGATGTTAGGAACTTTTTCACAGCAACTCAGAAGCATTAGTTTCATTAGTAGCCTATTCTCTCTGAAGGCATCATATCTGGTTCACTGCTGCAACTCTCCATGCTTTGATAGCCCTGTACAATGCTGCTTGAACTCCATGCCACAAGGCAACACTGTAAAGAAGCTGAAAGCAAAGAGAACACTGGAAGAGACCAAAAAATCAAATTGCACCCACCCCCCCAAATGTCTGTAGCCATTTTTCACAATGAAGGTTCACTGGCATTCAATAGGGGCACACACTAAGAGTTGTGTTAACATATTTTAAGAGTGCTCTAAAAAGCAAGAAATGTAGTATTTATTGACATACAAAAGTTATTTAGGAGTCAGAAAAAAAACAACTTAACAGCATAATAAAGCTAAAGAAACTTATACCCAGTGACTGAGGAATAAAACAGCAGATGTTTAAATTTAAGAAGTGAAGTGACACAAAACAGAATGGGGAAAGACAGAAACAGACCAGTAATTTAGACATATTAATAGGTTCCAAATTAGCCACCATAACACAAGCAAGACTGAAGGGACTGTGGAGGGTTTCTTAAAAGCGAGCTGCATGCTCACAATAAGAAAATATTAAGAACTGTTAGCAAGAAGTCAGAACACAAAATCTCTCAATATGCCATAACATGAATTCACTGTGCAACCACACTCTGAACATTGCAAGACAATCTGATAATTCAAATCTCAAAATTAGAGCTTTAAAAAGATTAAACAGGCAAAATGAGAAGTGACACAGAACATCTTCTGTAGGAGATGAATCAAGTATTATGAGCTTTCTGTCCTTGCAAGATCAAGAGGCAGATGTGGTTTATAGAAAGGTTTATTAGAAAAACAAAACCAAAAGCACAAGTGATGAATTATTGGTTATTTCTCATAAAACAAAAAGATATACTAAATACAGTATCAGATGGCAGTTTGGGGAGTTTTCTGGATTTGTTGGGAGGTTTTTTCAGTCTGTGTGGGTGGGTTGATGATAAAAAAATAAACACTTTTAGTCACAGAAACCTGTGGAGCTAAAAACATAGGTATTAAAAAAAACACATTACATTAACTCCTTGGGAGCACATAAAAGATATTAGTTACCACATCAAAAGTTGCAATTTGCAACTTAAAACAAGTACCTAAATATTTGGGTTTTTCTTTGCTTTCGTGCTGGTTTATTTTGATTTTGTGGAGTTTTCTGTTTGTTTGTGGGTAGAGGGTTTTTTGTTGTTGTTTTGGTGGGGGATTTCTGTGACTTTTTTTTTAACTGGAGGAATTTGAAAGGTACATGAATGGAACAATTCATTCATAGTTACGTCCAAAGAAAAGAATGTAACAAGCAACTGGTAAGAATTTGAGTTGGGAAACTGAAATGTATTTCTCCTCTCTCTGACCCAATAAAAGATGTTTTGATAGTTATAAGATCAAACACAATGCACAATTTGAACCATCATGCTATGGAAACAAGCCAAGCAAAGGAATATTAAAACAAACAAGTCATTGATGGTATAATAAGATCTGTTAATACTTACGAGGTAACCAAGAGTATTAATTTGGATTACAAAGGCATTAATGTCTATATCAGCTTAAGAGCAACTAACAACTCTAGGCATCAATGGTTCAAGATCTTTATATTCAATATTTCTCTGCTTTTCCATAGCTTTGAAGCTCCAAATACCTTACACTTAGCATCAAAGCATATACATAAACACAAATCACAGGAGTTAGGACACTGTATCAAATATATGCATGTTTATCAAGGCCTGCTACACACCTACCCTGCCAGTAATTTGCATTTTTGTATTCTGATAAACTTAGTGTTGTCTATAAAGGTTTTAAGCTCACAGTAAATATGCTATCTTACCTCATTCAATGCACACATGCGAGCAATAGAACCTATGTTGTTGGTGATGGTGACCAAAGTAGCTCTGGCCAAGTCCTCTTTACTGATGGCATCTCTCTTTTCTTTACTCATCATATGACCAAAGCTGTGTGAGGAAGATTATTCCTTTTAATACGAGTTATTTAGGAGTGTTAAAAGCCCTTAGAAAGTTTATCATTTAATAAGATATGCTTGGATTTGATATCCACTAATTTGAGACAGATAAGAAATGTGAAAAGAGATCTCATTGGAAAGGCAGAATGAGCAAAGACACATAAAACAACTGCAATTTAAATGGCATCAAGCATCGGTTAAACCTGCTTTTTTAAAAAAAAGGCAAGAGTTACATGAGAATCTAAACACAAAGCACGATACATCAATTTCCACATGGATATAGCGCATAGTCCAGGGATTACACAGTTCAGAATACACAGTAAGTTTTCCAAGGATCTCCTTAAAACCAGATCAATTAGCACATACCTTGAGGCTACAGCAGACCCTTGAAGGCCAAACCGCTCATAGTCTCCTCCATAAATATCTTTCACCAGTTTATCCACGTTGGTGCTGTCTCCTTTTGCAGCCATTTCCAGTGCTTCTTCAAATGTCTCACAGCCAGTCAGCAGACAGCAGAGGCCCAGGAAAGTTCCTCCCCCTAGACTAGAAAAGCACAGTTCCTTCAGACAAACAGCTTGAACCAGCTTTTACCACAGCTCTTCAAACTCCCATTTGCAACACAGCCTACAGAGCTATCAACTGTATCTTGCATGTCCTCCCTCAGATAAGTGAGGACAGATACCCTAAATGGAGTTGCCGTTTAAGTATCAGCCAGTGTGGTTTTAATGGAATGACTCAAGTATTTAGTGTTTAAATAGAAGAAATGCTAAATAAAGCATTAGCTGAGAATAAGGTCCAATCCAACACAGGGGATGTTGGTTTGATATTTCTAACACTCAATAATAATTAGCCAGAAGATCAACAGCAAAGCTAAATATCTACATAGGGCAGGGGGCCAAAACAGATCTTGTCATCCTAACCAGAGTCAGGAAGCAGCCTGGTTAGTTCCTGATCAGAGCAAGGCTAGCATCAGCCCTGAACATCTCAGCCCTGCAAAGAGCTCTGAGCAAGGAGCAGTCACTCGAGTATCTTGCATGGCCTCAAGTACAATATTAATTGATTATAAACTTAGCAGGGACTATGTGATTGTGCGTAACAGGTTGCTAACTCATTTAATGAAATTTCTACTTTGGACTTTTAACAGACATGAACTTCAACTTACTAACGTTTACATCCTTCCTCATTCTCTCGTAACTCTTAAAATTTGCTATTTCCCCCCTGATCGCAGTCACACCAACTGGAGCCAGTGTAAACAAGAGATCAGTGAGACACCACACACTTGGCACATCCCAAAAAAGCACAGCAGGTCAGATCAGAACACCACTTAGTCAGTGCTCTTAGATTATTAAGCAAATTTTTCAGAACCCATCTAGGATCACTGTAATTTATTCAATACCTGAACAGTAGAAAGCTCTGCACTCCAGCCACAAGACAGTACTGATTTAATCATCTGTAACAAGTCAGCAACTCACTGCAATCACGTTTTTCCATTCATCATGGAAAAGATCAGAAGCACATCTACAGATATCAAAAGGGCTATACTTGAAAAGCAACCGGAATTGCAAGAAAACCAGTTCCTCTTCCATTCAACTTGCGCTCATCTGTACTGTATACAAAAAATAAGTGGCTCATGGTTTCTGCAGTGGCAAAGATACACCCAGGATAAAGCAACCAAAGACATGCAGTATACAGGAGATACCTTATTAACATATATCATGCACTGAGGAACACAATACAGCTTTGGAAGGGACTACAGCAAATCCAAAAAGCTTTTTTAGTTGTTGATTTAATGGGGATCTTAAAAATTTCTGAGTTGTTTTATTTTTTACTTAAGATTTTTACTTGATATAAAAGTATCTTCATAGGTACTTCACTTAATGTTTACTAAAAATTAAGTATATGACAATTTAGTTTGCATGTATGATGAAAATGTGGGGTATATTTATTAGTGTTTTTACTCCTAATCTGGATGGACACATTGATAACTGAAGTGGTTTTCTGTAACTAGGCACTGCTGGCACATCCATAGAGTAAACTTTTAACGTGCCTTAGGCTATTTCTTAGCCTTGAGAACAAAATTCTGCACCCACACTGCTGAACTCCTGAACAGAGTAGTCAGATGTAAATTTCTTACTGAACATCAACCAGAGACCATTTCAACTCAGCTGTACCATGCAAATAATTTTGGAGGGCACTAAGTGACCCAGCTGCTCATGCTGAGGACACAGTAGGAGTTCAGAGAATCAGATTCTAGTCTCTACACACTGGCATTCCTTTAGTTACCAGCATTGTCTACAGACCAGTGCAATCGCTAAGGAAAACAAGTGACCTGGTGGTGACTTTCCTCTGCTAAAATCCAGTAGCAGCAGGTAATTCTACAAACTTTTCCTGTAGCCTGGATACATCCTAAATAGTAAATAAAAGCCTTTTTTTTTTTTAAAGCCCAAACATTTTTATTTCATTGCTCTGGCTATTCAGAAGATCAAAACAGGGAAAAGAAGATTCATTTACTTGGAGGAGCTTTATTTTTTATCTCTATCACAGTAATAGATAGGAAGTAGATAATAACATCAAGAGGAAGATAAGGAAGCTCTAAAGTTGTATGGATAAATGATTTCTCCAATTGAACCCCACTCTGAAGGGATCCTAGGAGATTTCCAGCCTTGCTACTGGTACTTTTTTTTAAAAGAAGATAAGCACAATTTGGGGCTGCTTCTACTAATCACACTGTCTGGTTCTATCTTTTCAATTATTAATGAGAAAAGGAAATAGAATTAAAAGAACACAGAATTAATTTTACCTGGATCCTGTGACTCTCTTATAGTTGTCCTTAGAATACACAGCTAGGATGCTGACCCCTGAGCCTATGTTAACCAGCAGCATAGGATATGGATTATCAAGGCAATAAGGCTTTTTCTGGCACTGTTCAGGATCTGTAGGATTTTCAAAATAATAGCACTCTGGTTGGCCATTGAAACCAACAGAATCTACATAAAGGAGACCCTGGATCAAACAGTCCAATTCATCCAGTTTATGGAGCTGTAGATCAGCAATCTGAAAGAGAACAAGAAATAAACATTTCCTCATATAATACAACACCAAGAAGGACAAAAAACTCTGCTGAAGCACTTTGATCGCTTCAATATTAATGAAATATGCTATTTAAGTTAAACCTTTACAAAGTACACATGCTTATGTTAATATGCATTAAATATGCAGTGGATTTTATCTAAAAGACTTGCATTTTTTTAGTATGTCACCAGTAATCTGAAAGAGCTATTTCTTAGTGATAAGCATTTCAAAATGTCTCATGAAAGACAGTGTATTCCCATTATTTGTCAAAAATCAATATAAAACCCCCAAACAAAAATATTGTCAGGCCCAAACAAAAAAACCCAAACAACCCAAAACAACAAAAACAGTGAAGTCACTTGTCCGAACCCTTAGGTCATTTGCATCCTCACACTCGCAGAGTAGGTCCTACCTAACTCTACTTTGCAGCAGGGTATTTGGAACAAAAAGGAGTTAGAGTACAGAGTTGGTTATCAAACGTTGGCATATTGCAGGATGTTTTTGTAACAGATAATGGGAAGATTTATTAGGCTATCTCCTATTTTTAATTCTGGAAGCTATATTAAGTCCCTATAAAGAGGAATGCTATTTCTGTGGAACAGGCATGGCCAGTAGGTTACATGCTTTTGAGCTATTTAAATCTCCCCTTCTTTCTCTATTTGTACATAGTTCTGAGTTGCCTTAACTAAAAGCCATTCTGCTCTCTGGGTCTGGCCTTGTATTCTACTTGTTAGTTTTCAAATCCTGAAGCCACAGAAAATAAATAAGCCAAAAAAAGCCCCAAACCAGAAGTCTCAAAGACCTTAGTATAGATCCACTTATTCACAGGAAATAGAGACAGGTGAAGATAATTTATTGTTACCGTATCTTCTCTTTTTGCAATCTTAATATATTTTTTTCTAGGTTACCACATGGCTACTAAAATTACAATTACAGAAATGCAGAATGAAAGACTTTAGCCATTTAGCCACCAAAAATAAACACTAATTAGGAGAAAATCTTTTGAAAGAAACATTGCAAACATCTTAAGGCTTCTTTAAAAATACCTTGGATTTCAGCAATTTCCTGGTATTAGACTGAGAGAAAAAATTCCAAGAGATATACTATACATTTACATAATAGATGCTTCATGCACTCTCTCACAATTGACACTGTTTGGAGCCCACCAAGTCAGCACTTGTTAGAAGATAAATACTGTTAAAACCTGACTAATGTTGCACACAGGTAGTCATGACAAGGGAAGTCTCTATGCCAACTCTGATCTTTCTCTACATTATGTGCTGTACAGTCTCATTTTTCTCACCTAACTGTGTAAGCTTGATGCTGCATGACCAAGCATGATCTAACACAGATACAGCATTCACAAACATGCTACGCACTGGAAGACAACTATGTCAAGACAATTCATTAGCAGATTTATACTCCCTACTGCCAAAACACCTCCCACAAGCCCAATACCCAGCCACAAGCTGCTTTTATCTTATCTCATACACTTTAAGCATCAGTGAGAGACCTTGCAAGATACAACCAAGCAATACAGATCCAAGAGTAAAACACTTTTGGCATCAGTGCAAAAAAACAATAAAATCCTTTTTTTCTACAAACTCTCCAATCAGCTCAGCAATTTTGTAAGGACAGAACAGAAGAAACTAATCAAAGGTTCTTTGCCAAGGAGTAAGCAATAGAAGTTCTATTAGATCCAGCCCTCCATGTACATACAAGAATTTGTTCTGCTTTTTATAGTTCCATGCTATATTTAACAGCTGATATACTGTAAGCAGAAAAGCCCTGTTACTGCTTTCTTTCATGTATGATATTCAGAACAGAATGAAAAACTATTTTGCTGTGTTTTTTCAGCAGGCTGGTTTTCATTTTTGGAAGGAGCAAGACTGGCATCAGTGTTCCATGTCTGTGTTCATCCAGAGCACCGCAAGCTCTGCAGTCACCAGATCTCTGAGGCTCCAAACAACCCAGTGAGCCACCACTGTTCTTGTTTCTAAAGAGAAACGAGGACAGAATTGCAAGAAATGTAGTATACCCAGTCTCATAAAAGCAGCAATGACAGAACCATGGTCACAATTCCCAGTCTCTTTCCCTGCATATGGGGATGCTGCTTCTGTTTGTTTGCAACTCAAGCAGCAAAGCTGCATCACAAAATATATGTGCCTGTAACATCATAACTAATGCATTATTAAGCAAACATTTTTTTTTATGGTGCCATCACCTGACCTACAACACTCCACTTGTTCTCATCTTTCCTATGTGCAAACCACCTCTCCTTGCAGGATCAAAAGGTGCAAAAACACAAAACAAAAGTGGGAGCTACATGCAGAACATCTTAATTAGACACTTTTCCTACGACATTTTACAAAACACATGTACAGGTATTTTCAGCCCCTTACAATCCATAGTGTGAGGTCGGACAGCATAATAGCCAACTGTTCCACATGCCTGTAACTGCAGCGAGCACAGTCCTCTCTAGAGTTTTCTCTCAGGTTGTGCTTCGAGAGGAAAAACTGTAGAACCAAATAATACACAGGGCCTTGGATAGAAAAATTAATCTGTCTCTCAGGCATGCAATCAAAAATATGAATTGATTTTTTTCCTATAAAAAATTGTTAGGAAAAATAACACGTTGAAAATTTTTACATCTATTACAACAGCTTCATTTCCTGTATCACTTTGGCTTTTATATGCCTTCTGGGCACTGCTCCAGTTTTTATTTCTCCAGTTAGCTTACAGTCTAGCTTTTCTTTTCATTTCCCACCCATTACCTCATCTCCACTTTCATATTTTGCTTCCTTTATATTCTGTTTGTCTTCAATCCCCACACTGCTTCTTTTTGAGATCAGATGAGGTACTTCCGCCAGCTGGTTCCAGACCCTAAGGCTGGGAAATACCCACTTGCATTCAAACAAGACCAAGTCTAGTGCAATTAAGGGTAAGCCAAGCATTAGCTGAAGCAGAGAAGAGAGACTGTTTTCTTGCCCAGCTAGCTGTAAGGATCTCTTCCCTCTCTTGACAGAGAGGAGATCTACATTGCTTCTGCCCATTCCCTAGGAGGACTCTCCTGCCTTTGGTTACCAACACTAAGAAGCTATCATGGTTACTTCACCTGTTCTCTGGCTGCCACTCTCAGCTCCAGCCCAGTCTATGCAGCACAGGCCAGCATCTATGTCTTGAACTGCAGTGACCAGACTCCTTGAACAAGTGAGGTACTGTAAGATTTGAGTGCCCCACACTAACCTCAAGTTACGCATCCTTCCTCATTCTACAACATAGGAGAGTCAGTTAATTTAAGATAAATACAGTTTACAACTCATTCACAAGCATTCAGTTTGTGCCAAAGTCAGACCTTAAAAGTCAGCTAATAACTTGCACAAGGGAAGCAAACCCCAGCAGCTAAGCTTACTCTTAAAAGCATTGTTCTTACAGGTTATTGGAAAGCTCAAGACCTGAGCTTAAATCTGTGTTGGTAACAGATTCCCTTCCTCACCTGCCCCAGATATTTTTTTATTAAGTGATGGGTTTTTGGTACAGGCCTTTTTTTGCACTGAAGCCAGATGTAAAATTTATATCCAGACAATTTAAGTTCTGATTTCAGGAAAGCAATATAAAGATCTCACCTTTGAGCCACAGCAACCAACACGAATTTTGCAAAAGAGCAAAGTTTTCAACAGAAGTCTCCCTCCTCTCCCATGTATCCTTTACAAAACTGACTGACACCCTAAGAATTCCTCATCACATAAACAGCACACTTTTGTGCAAGTAATGTGCACGAGGGAAAATAAAGCATAAGACATTTATATTACAGGTACACAAAGCAAGTCTGTGTACTCCTCATTTTAGAGTGATGTCACTTTAGCATTTACTGAATAAGCAACGTGACAGTATGTAGTTGGGGAAAGGAGGGAGAGTTATCAGAATGAGGCAACAGATTCATGCCTTAATGCCCTTTCATGAAAATAAAGTCAGACAGCCATGAACACCAGTCATTCAGAAAGGGGAAAAAAAACCCCAAAACTAACAAAAAAACAAAACCACAAACAGAAAAAAAGAAAAAGAAAAAACCCTAAGCTAGAAATAGTCCTTTTAGAGAATTACTTACTGATGCTCTTCCATGAACATTAAGCATAACCATGTTGGTAAAATTATTTCTGTGGTCTAGTTAAATGAATAGAGTCAATATTCCTACTTCTAGGGGAAATATTCAGCTCTTAAGAATGAAACTAACAATTTGCCAAGCTACTGAATATTACCACTGGTAGCCACAAAGCAGTCCCTGGAGACTTCTCCAGGTCTCCTCCTGTCTACCATTATGGATCACATGAATGTCAGATAAATAAACCTAGTTTTGTAGATTTAACTGACCTTTGATGGCCCAGAAGACAACCTTAAGGTAAACAGAAGATGCCTCTCAATTTTATTTTATTTTTAATACACAAAAACAGACATGTCTAGATCAAACATTTAACTCATTTAGGGATTAGGAATTAGACACTGGAGGAGGCAAGTAGCAACAGGGTGGTTGGTTGTTTATTTTAAAGAGAAAAAGCTGCTGTAATCTTAGAATTTCTTATTTAGAATTTGAATGTTGTTTTACAATATGTTGCATCTTTTGTCCCAAATATATACAGTCCTGAAAGGCCTGTAATATTTATAAATACTATGAGAAACAAGTAACTGAAAAGCACACACATAGGGAAATAAAGGGCCAGAACAGAAGTGTTACCTGTATCATTTTCATGAGTTTTCTAGCATGTAGCCAGATTTTTAAATGAAATTAGCAACATCCATAAACATACTTTAGTTTTTCCACACTGCTCAAGAGTAACAGAAGGATTAACAGCCTCCACCCATATAGAGCATTATATAATCCAAGTCCTTCAACAGCAAGGATCAGACTTGGCACATGTTGTCTACTTTAATGGGTTCATTGGTGACCAAATATTTGAAACAAACATTTCAATGCTTTGAGAGTGCAATCCTGATGCTGTTGTCCAATGTCAATTTACAGCCAGCAGAACACAGAGATAGCCAGCTGCTGGTACAATAGCTAATGAAGTATGACAAGTTAAGTGCCAGTACCCAAGACACTCAGACCTTTGAGAGAGATTAAGCAAGCAAACCTTATGTAATGGATGGTATTTTGCTTCTGTAATACTCTATGAATGACTACAGTTTGAGCCCAGAAGCACTTGATATAAAGCAAGCTGTGGTACTGGATAGCTGTAAGAAGAGGTACCTAAAGCACTTAGGTTTGAGTGCTCTTCACTGATTGCTCCATGCTACAAGACACCCCAGACAGCCTTTGAAGTGTTTTTCTTAAACTACCTGCAAGTGTTGCAGCATGCAGAATGTAAATTTACACTGCAGAGATGTGTAGTTTCATGCCTGAGTTCACCCAGTCATTTGCTATGTGACCTCATTTTTCTACAATAGCTAGTAAAACAGCCCAAACTGCAACTATGGCTTCCAGTGTTACATAGACAATATTGCAGCTCAGACGACAGAGACTGTCCTCTCACTGTAAGCTGCATATTTATGCCAGATAAAGCCAAAGCTATGGAGAGAATTGCCTAGCTGTGATAACCAGCAGGTAACAGTACAGGCTGGGAGATGATCTGCTGGAGAGCAGCTCCATGGAGAAGGACCTGAGAGCCCTGGTGGACAGCAAGCTCTCCATGGGACAGCAGTGTGCCCTGGTGGCAGGAAAGCCAATGGTATCCTGGGATGCAATAGGAGGAGTGTCTGGCAGATCAAGGAGGTTCTGCTCCCCATCTACTCTGCCCTGGTGAGACTTCACCTGGAATACAGCATCCAGTTCTGTGCCCCCCAACTCCAGAGGGACAAGGATCTGCTCGAGAGTCCAACAGAAGGCTACAAGGATGATTAAGGGACTGGAACACATGTCTTATGAGGAAAGGCTGAGAGACCTGGGGCTCTTTAGTCTGGAGAAGACTAAGAGGAGATTTAATAAATGTTTATAAATATATGAGGGCTGAATGTCAAGAGGAGGGGCAGCCTCTTCTTACTTGTGCCCTGTGACAGGACAAGGGGAAATGGATGGAAGCTGGAGCCCATGAAGTTCCACCTCAACATGAGGAGGAATTTACTGTAAGGGTCACAGAACCTAGAATGGGTTCCCCAAAGAGGCTGTGGAGTATTGTTCTCTGTAGTTTTTCCAAGACCCACCTGAATGTATTCCTGTGTGAGCTGTGCTAGATTATAGTATATGTCCTGTTCTGGCAGGGGGGGTTGGACTCAAATATCTCCATGGTCCCTTCCAATCCCTGATGCCCTGTGAACTTCCAGTTCAATGCTATAGCTGTGGGAGCAAGGGTTGTGAACTTCTTTAAGTAAGCAACTCTAGCTGCTATTACATGATGCAGTAAGATAATTTGGGAAGACTAACCATTCTAGCTGCTATTACACAATGCAGGAAAAGATCAGTTTAGGAAGACTAACCACTAACTGTCTGTGGATGCTAAAATAACTACTGCCTGGAATTTTCCTTCTCGTGGGATCACAAAGACTCCCACCAGCTGTGACCTTGGTGGCGGCCGTTTGTTAAACAGTAGAAAGATGTTTTGATTATGGGTGTTGTGACACCTCAGCCAATCACCCCAGGGGTGGCTGGCTTCTTGTCCAATTGTCTGGAGGTAAAAGGTATAAAAAGAGCTGTAAATTAATAAATAGAGGCTTCTTGGCATCTACGTGAAGAAAGTTGTCTCTTCTCACTCTTTCTCCTCCTCCGGCTACTACCAGATATGTGACAACTGTCCCCATTCTGTAGGGACAGTCAGCCTCTTCAGGAAGTCTCAAAGTGACTTCCCATTATCACCAGAGAATGTGACCTGAATAATACCTAGACACATGAAAGGATGCTTGAAAACCTGAACTAAGACATCATGGGCTAACACTAGAATTCACCTCCTACTGTGGTGCCAACATTCTTACACAATGCAAGACAAACTAAAATTTTTGAGGACTCTGACATCAGTAGACCCTAACACTTAAGGGACTCACCATCAGCCTGAAGTGCAAGAAAATTGACACTAGTAGTGGTTAACTACATCACCTCAGAAACTTCACAGTCCTTCATTAGAGTAGCTGTTTCCACATCCAGTGTTTACTGAAAATGATTACACAAACTGTCTAACAGCTGTAATTCATGTTGAGCTCTTTCAACATTCTTTCCCCCATGGATCTTGGTTGCCTTGTAGGTGAGGGGTATTGACAAAGAAAACGTCTCTTGTACTCTAGGGATGGCTGCTTGGAGTTAAAGATGAAACACAAAAAGACAAGGACTAGAGTCAATACCAGGTGATAAGTCAGTATGATAGCTCCCTAGACTGAAGCAGAAACAGAACAGCATCTATTGTAACCTGTCATATCCAGCAGCCATCCCTCACCCTCAAGATTAGGTCAAAAACTAGGGACATAAGCATCACACATAGCTGTCAAGTAAATAATTCACATTCATTTTAGCAAGACTGCTCTAGTACAGGCAGACTAGTCATTCTTTTATAGAAAATAAATGAAGATATCTCAGTAGAGACACATACACAACAGGTAACTGCTCCCCGAATCACTCCATCTCTAATGCATTTTGTACAACAGCTCTCTATGCCTGTCATAATTTTTGCAGTGCACTCTATTGTACTCATTCAGGAGCTAGGACTATTGCTGAAGTCTCTATGAACAGCAGCATTCCAAAACTTCAGATTTACAACAGCTTCTGGAGCTTTCTGCAGAGGTATTTTAAAATTCTATGAGATCTGGGACCCAGTCAACTCATGAACTGCTGCCTTTCTTCACATAATGTGCTTCCAGAATTGAAATAAACAGTTAGCTGCTATTGTCATACTTCCATACACCCTCTCTCCTTGCTCCACACTTGGTCTTTCCAGACTCTTAAGTCTGCTTGAAGACTAATAAAAAGGTAAGGGAACTTGAATCTAATCTCCATCCTGTATGGTATAATTTCTCATTTTCCAATAGATATCCAGGATGCAATGAGCACCTAGTCTTAAGAGTTCTAGGCTGTCATAAAGCACCACAGCTTCTTATGAAGTATTTGATCATTACAACTGTATGGTAAAAAAAACACAACACAGAAAATAAAAACAAACAAAAAAATACCCCTGCCAAAACACACAACAAAACAAAAGCAATCACTTACTGAAGGTATCCTGCAAAGTAGTATTTCAGTAGAATGCCCTCCCCCACTCCCTCCACAGTCAGCAATTCCACCAATTAACAGATGTGAACTGATTCTGTTAATCTTAACCAGTTAGGATAGACAAACATTGTTGTCTCTGCAAGTTTTAACAGGACTCCCCTAATGTTTTCCCAAAGTACCTCCTACTGCACCCATAGGAACTGTTGACATACCGTTCTAAAGTCCTCCTCAAACTTGTAAGCTCCACCTCCTGTGGCACAGAGTGTTGTGTGCAAACTGGAGAAGTTCTTTTCACTACCCATCTGTATGAACCTGTGCATGGCACAGCTGGGGAAGCGGATGAAGTGCAGGTTTCCTTTGCGTCCACACATAGTCAAATTTTTCAGTTCAAGATGGACATCACGAATGCCAGTTTTACCATAGGCTGTATTGGAGGTCAAGTATTTCCTAATGCTTTTCAGGTTTTCCACCTCCTCCTGTTCTTCTTCTGCAGTAATGTCCTTAGGTTCAAAGTAGACCAGTTTAACCAACGTTCCACCGATATCCATTCCAAACCATGGAAATGCTAAGGACAAGGGTGTTGGAGAGGAAGAAATAGAAAGTCAGTATAAATATACAGATCAGCCATATCATTGAAAACATTTATTGAATGACAGTTCAGTGTAGTCACAGTAGCAGCATCTGCTCCTGAAAGCTGGTGATCACTTACATGTCCAGTTTTTAATGTACGAAACACTTCAAAATGCCTTAGTGAAAAGGAATAAAGAAAATCTCTTCTATAGAAAAGGTGGCTTCAATAAAATGGAATTATTTTTTCACTAGGAAAACATTTTACTCTTCAACCAGCTTGACAGAGCACATTTACTGGATTTCACCCAGTCTGACTCCCAGCACCAATTCTTAAAATAGACTAAGGGGAGGAGGAGGAAGAAACAACGAAACAGGAGAAAAAGATTTATCACAGTCACATTCCCACTGTCTAACATTTACAATTGCCTTTCCAAGACCAGGCAGAACTTCCAGTCACAAGGCTCTGTGTGAATATTAGCAATACAGAACTCTCTCATTATGCTGGGTGTCTCCAGACTTCAACTCGCCAGAACTTGTAACTCAGTTGAATGACATCACCTGAACATATTAGCAGAAAGGGAATGAGCTGATGAACTGGTTTAAACTCAGTATTTACAACTGGCAGTCTTGGTTTGTTTTTGGGTTTTTTTTGAGCATAGACACCCTTTGCTGGTATATGTCTTAGCATACTATACAACTATACAAGAAATGGCACTATTCACTTCTCAGCATTTATATATTTGCCACAGCTGGACTAGATGGATCAAAGCCTTTGTTCTGTTAATAGCAAGAGAAAATTACTAGAGAACAGAGACAGAAGGTACTAACTGAACCAGGCTGGTCTGCCTGCTCTGCTTATTTATGTATACACATATATACATTTTAAATAGTAAGCCAGGGAACTCAGAAGTGAGAATAATCAGAATTCTCATGTAGAATTCTCACTTAGAAGTGAGAATACAAAATCTGTACACAGGTACTGCAGAAGGAGGCATAACTACTGTTATCTATCATAGTCACAATTTCTTTTTCCATGACCTACAAACAGCAAGGCGCAAAGACACTGAAATGAAGTCTAATTTGATGCTTGGGAAGATACATCCTATACAGATGCATGAGAGCTAACCTAAAGTTGGAAAACTTGAAATACACTAAAAATGTTACCATACATTACCTTTTAACTAAAACTTTTTTGAAGTACAAGGTTAAATATTTAAGCAAAAGTGGTATAGCTCACATTGTACAGCATTATAATGCAGTGGATCTCAGGACACCAATCCCATTAGTGATTTACACAGATCTTTATTTAAGCTACTGAGAACTTTAATTACCTGTCCCACTAGAACAGCAAGTCTCCTACTCAGATGCATACTCCTTCAGTATGCAGGCAGGCTGCTTCATTTTCAAAGCAGCGTGGTTGGATTGCATGAGAAACAGAACCACCCTGTAGCTAAGTGCAAGCCAATTGCCAATATTATGTATCAAGGGCATAAAATTTGCTATAATCTACCTGCACAGGCAACTGCCTTATACTATAGTGTAGATCCAATCAGATGAAGCATTCCATCCTCCTTTCAAACTAAGGCCCAGCAATAAGTATTAACTACTAACAAGTGAGAGTTACAAGTTACTGCAAGACATTTGTCTTAACATTTTGAGGAGGCATAACTAAATCATTAGCAAAGAATAAGTACTGAATGAAACAACTACTATGTGGACAGGTATGCATAATGCTTACAGTTAGAGCAAAGAGAAACACCAATATATTTTGGGGTTGGTTTTTTTTAGTTTATACTCTGTGAATCTAAGGTCCTTTCGTTTTGTTGTGAGCCAAATGGAGAGCTGCAGAAAGAACTTTGCTCTTGTAACAGCAGCAGTTTTTTCTTCAGAACAAATACAGAGCACAGCATCAGTCCACAACCACCAGTATATATATTGGTTATGCAGAACAGCAGCTTGAATTTTCTTCACAGCTGCTAAGACCAACTACCTGTTAGAATCACTTTCAATAAATTTGACAACTATATCGACCAGTTGAACAGTCAGGCCAACAAAAACAAGTTTTAAAGTTCCTGACAAGTCCCACTGAAATTTGCATAGCTTCAAGACAACTGGAGTGACAGCAAAAACATTTATGTATTCCAGCGATTACTTAAAAAAAGTTCCTTTTATCTTTTGTTACTATCAGTATGTTCCAAAATAAACAGGACTACTGAAGCACCATCAGTTCATTTCAGTGTCTTTAGATAATGCACCTTAGCTGGTACCTATACACTTGAACTTTCCTGGCAGCACTGAATAGGGTGCTAATGGGAATGTGAATGCAGACAGAATAGTGCTCCTGGATTCTCTGCGTATTCAGGGAGGCAGAAGCAAAGGCATTCAAAGGGCAGCAAAATTATTACAGCCCTCACTGCTACAACTAGGCTGTATGGTGAAAATAGAGTATTTCTGTAAATAAAATTTCCACAGACATAAGAGAAAATGAGGGGAAAAATGTTAAGCTATTTTGATGTTGTTTGTTTATTTTAATCTGGAAGTCCAACATTTCATTGATAATTTGAATAAATATCCAATTTCAATAGTTATTAAAAACCAGGAAAGCAAGGAGAGGGAGAGAAATCCACCACATCCACATCTTAGGCTGGTAACACTTATTCAAAATTGTGTGATTTACAATGAAAAAAGGACATTGAATATGTTGCAGAAATGCTTTCACAGTGCAAAACTCAAATGCACTTACTAAAATTGCCTAAGATTATTATGAGCTGGTTTCTTCCTCCTCAAAATCTACATCCAATATACCCCTTGGATCAATGCAATCTATTACTGCACTGTACTAACACAGTAGAATAAGCGATGAAAAAAGTAACACAACAAAATCTAGTTCTAGGTCCCACAGAACTGATACAGAGGGTGTTGAGTTGATTCATGAATTCTTAAAAGTTTAGCATAAACCAAAAACTTCACTTATCCTGTTAAGAAAATTATTTCTCTTTATATTAATAATCCACACTACTACTTGCTGCTTTTTTATCTTGAGAAAAATCTCCATTACTCAAAAATGTAGTGTAGAAGCATGTGACAATGCAAACAGAAGGTATCTACAGCACTGCATGATTAGGTAATCTGATGCACACCAACAGCTGTGCTATCTGGGGGAAAGGTTCACTCATGAGAAATTCCATGACACATTTTACCTAGTTTCTGCACAGACTTTTGGAAGCACAAATCTATAAGGCTACTCCGATCAGGCATATTACATTCAGAATTGAATAGATTTGATTTTTTTTTTTTAATTCTGTGCTTAACATACAATATAACTAGGGGTTGTGGAAGGCAAATGTCAAATCACAATATGGACAAGAGCTCGGGGAACTCAAGAAGGAGGGACCTTCTGCATGACTAAGTAACATTTCCACCCCACTAAGAAGGATAACCAAAGGTAATCATTTTCAGATGTTTAAACAACCACCCCATGAAGTTAGATGAATCTTTTTATGCCTCAACTCTTACAAAGGGATTGTGCCTGAATGCTGCTGGGCCAAACTTTCTTCTCTTACTACTTGAAGCCTACACTTAATCCACAATAAATTTATAGTGGTTTCTTCTTTCACCAAAACTGTTTCAGCTTACACATGTCTCTTACAAGACCTGTATTTCCTCAAAACCAGTATCTCATTTTTTATCAGTAACTTGAATGATGGTATCAACAGTCTGATCTCTTAACCATAAATATCTCACATGGAATATCTTGGGATCAGCTGCTTTTCTTCATGGACATTCATATGATATTACTTCATTTTCAATTTACATTAGTATTACTTGATGCTTTGATGATGTAAGAACTTCCTGTTTTAATTGGGACTAGAAGAGGGAAGAGCGCCAAAAATAACAGGAGAAAAAACCCAACATCAAAAATAAGTGTCACACAAGATGGGATAGTATTCTCACAGTTTCTGAAAGCTGCTTTTTATTAGAAAAGGATCTGATAATAGCCTGCATATTTTTCAATTTCTTCTTCCTACATTACAGTTATTTTGAGAAGTTCAAGCATAATGTAACATGGAAGGTTTTTTCTTTGCTCTGAACAAAAAATAGAATACATAGCTTAAAAAAATGAATTATATCTGCTTCGTAATGGAAGTTTTTTCAAACCTTACAAAGCTATAGCTAGACAAATCAAGCACAAAGCCTTCCTACATCTTTTCAGCAGCAAGAGCTTACTGAATGTCTACCTACTCACCAGATAATGGAAAAAAAAAAAACAAACAAAACAAAACCAAACCAAACAAAAAAAGCCACTACCAAAAAAAAAAACAAACCCCAACAATCAAAACAAATCCTGGAAACAAAAATCCTTCAAATGCAAAAGCCAGGGCTGTTTGTTAAACAAGTGTGACCATCTATACTTATGTAGCCATATTAACACAAACACTGCTTTCTGAAGATAGCACCAGGTGATTAGGTAATTACCTAGACTGTACATTTTCCTTAAGAACCAAACAAAACCAACAACAACAAACAATCCTTCCCCTACCCCCCCACAACAAAACAAAACAAAAAAAAACCAAAAAAACAAACAAACACAAACAACAAAAAACAAAAAAAAAAACCACTCGCAAAGCTAGAAGCAGCAATGATTAACTATCAAGAACCTCATTCCTGGATCTGACAGCATCCAGCCCGATGGAAGCGATTTGCATAAGCCTCCTAGCCCAATGGGCAATGTGTTATCTTACCGGGAAGGCTGATAAGCCGTTTTAACTCACAGGATGCTGGGTGACAACACATCAAATAGTTCAGTTTAAGACCAGTCCTATTCCTATTACTCCCACCTACATTAACATCAGCTGGAGACTAAGTTTAGGCAGCGTGTCACCTGTAGCAATTCTGAAGAATTAAACGACTGGGAGATTCCAATGCTTTGGACAGAATTTCAGGAACCAGTAATGTAGTACTTATTCACTGTGTCAAAAGATAGCAAGACCAAAGCCATTTTTTCTCTTTTTTGTATTCTTCAAAGTATCTATATAATCATGGCATTTCATATTTGATATCACAGCAGGTGAAAAAAACCTGTTGTCTCCTCAGCTCCCACTTGGCTTTAAGTATCATGCTGCAGCCAAACATCACAGGTGAAGCAATGTAAATACTGGCCAAAAGCACTCTTTACTGTGAAACTACAATTTGAAGAATTAAGAAATTAAGCAATCAGTGTTTCAAAAAAGCACATTTAACCCCTAAATTACCAGTGTACTTGATGTGAGATGCAAGAGGCTGCTTTGAACAAAAACCCCAAAGCTTTACCTTAATTTAAGAAAAGCAATAGAATTAAGATGTCTATCTTCTTCCTTGCATATGATGTTCAATAAAGCTGTGAAGCACCACTCTAGTACCCTACCATGCTGAAATCTTTGCCCTTACTTGGCTGCAATGCTGTTTTAACAGGGATAAAAGGTACAAAACTGCTCTTTTCCTATCTTCTGTTCAAAGATCACATTTAAACTGAACAACACGACACTGTAGCAGGCTTTTGGAATGTGCAGAACTCACACCTTACAGAACTTTGCTCTGGAGCACTTCATAGCATAAGGCATCCTAACAGATACTTACCCACTGACACAACATAGTGCTGCAACACAGGAAGGTAACACAGTCTCATAAAGGGTCTGCACTACTGACTGAAGCCAGAAAACTGACATAAGCCTCATACCCGTAACACATCTAGTTCATTTAAGGAAAAAAAACCCCAACAACACAAACCACACAAAAAAACCCCCACCCCAGAAAACAAAACAAAGACAAGCTTCTCAACAGAAAAAGCAGGTGAGTCAAAAGGAGAAATTAGTCCTTAGATCCGCTCTCATTACAGGCTAAGCAACAAAGCACAATGGTTTCACAAAGAATCTTCCCTTCTCAGAGGGAAAGTATACTTGGGAATATAGAAGTCTACCTCAAGCAGAAAGCAGAAATGATCAGTAAAACATGTCATTTAGGAGGATTTAAAGGAATAATTGCTGTAGATATGTTTGATTTGTTGAAATACTAAGAAACGCCAATTTCACCTCATTATCTGTTCCACCATATAAAGCAAATCAATACTCAAGTTTTACATGCCATGTGGCAACTACACTTCATTTTGCAATGTGCCCTTAAGCACAGAACAAACATCTCCAGAGGCCAAGATTAAATACAGAAACAACAGTAAAATGTGTCTGTGTAGTATTCACTAGAGATAAAGTGCAAAATGACGTAGTAACAGAATCTGGGTATAACAATGATATTTTTAAGCTCCTGACAACATGCTATCATATTTTCCTGCAAGAAGAGTGGTAAATTTCAAATTTATTCTTGGACAAAATAACCTTATAAACTAAAAAGCATAAGAACAGTAAAAACTTGTGAATTACATTCAAAGAAGTACCACAAATCAGTTCTACAAAACACTTCCCTCACCTGCTGTAAAACCCCACAACTGAAGGCTTGGTCATCATACATCTTGGACAGTGTAGGCAATCACTTATGCACTTTGATAAGCTCTTTCCCCCTCCCCTGACCTCAAAATGGGGGGACAATTCCAAATTCCTCATTCTTTTATTCAAGTGATTACACAAATCCATAAAAGCCTTATTCTTTGCTTCAAAATAGTTTTTAATATTATGGAGAGTTTGATATGCAAATTTTGTCTCTGCTAAGAATCTGGACAGAATACAAAAACAGTTTGTGATAGAGAATGATTAAACTATTAAAAGCTACTGTAAGCACATGATAAAATCATGAAGAGTTGCAGCTCTTCAAAGCTATTTCTTACTATTTTATTTTGCTTACACAGAAAATAGTTTAAAAATACTTATTTCAAAAGAAAAAAAAAATCCACAGTAACTGAATACACACCACTTCCTACTGAGTAGAAACATCTTTAGGCTGTGGCAGCTGGTAGCTGTGATCCTGACTATTCCCGATTACCCTTCCAGAATACGCTGGACCTTTAACAAAGAAGTAAACATTTGTTGGCTCTATTTGAAAGGCTAGGGAAGTGAGAGTGCAAAGAAACAAACTATTTTTTCCATTGGAATGTTTTACCTGTAGAATTTACCATGAACTCAACAGCTTGATACCTATACACAAGAAGTTAGCTATGACCAAATAAATAAAAACATACTATTAATTGACAGACCTGATGCAATTAAGTATATTGGAGACACAAACATCTGAGACTCATAAGCTTAAAACAATACTTGTCGTAGACAGTTTACCAACACCTCCCAAATTAACTAACCAAAAGCCCCAGGTGGTTCTTGTAAGGAGACTATTACAAGTGTATCTTCTTTTCAATATTGTTATTATGTTTTTTCATTACCCCAGTCAGAATAATTTACACTCGGCTCCCAGATTTACTTTTTCCTTAATTTTAACAGTGTTTGGGGAAGGAGCACGTACCAAGACCACAGTGACTTCCCAACGCACAACAGCACCCACGTCGAACCCCGCCCGGACGCCGGTCCGAGCGTTACTTACAGCACTGTTTGGGCACGATGAGCTTCATGGGCGCG
>JANHGL010016647.1:0-20695 GCA_024611195.1 Ceyx melanurus
CTACTTCCCCCTTTTATAATATTAAACTCTATCATATTATGATCACTATCTCCTAGACTGTTGGGGGGAAGAGGTGTGAGGGGAGCGGCTTCTGCCTCGCTCTTCGCTGTTTGTTCCCCTTCTCTAAGCATAAGCGCCTCCGCTGGGAGCGCAGGGCTGCCCGCAGCTTCTTATCCAGCCACCCCCGTCACAGAGCGTGTGTTGGGAAAGGGCTGGTGGAGCTGGTTGCTTCCCCTTGCCTACGAGCTTTGTGGGTTCCTCAGCGCTCTGGGAAAGCTTCTCTTGTCTCCCTGTGTGAGGTGACAGCTGTAAGTTGTAGATGTGGGTGGATTTTTTTTTGGTGTGTATTTTTGGTTTTGTTCACTGGGGTGTAATTCGTGTATTGTTCCCGAGTTCCTGCATTTTTTGCTTATGAGTAGTTGTGTGTTATGTACCTTGCATTTTCCTCCCTCGGAAAGCAGTTCTGCCACTTGGAAAACAAGGTGGTGGCTAAAATATCTTTTATTTTCCCCCCTGTGTTGAAATTTCAGTACTAGTTCTGACAAAAGCAAGTCCTGGTTAATCTTAACTCTGGATGAATTCAGTCCACAAGAGAACTAGGAATGGTGCTGGCTGAAGACAAGTCATAAAATTGTAGAATCATAGAATGTTTGGGGTTGGAAGGAACCTTTAAATATCTTTTAGTCCCTTCCAATTCAAAAACTTTCTGATATACAGTCAGTTTCTATGATACACAGGTCATTTTATCCACAGTGTGCCCATTGGCCCTAAAACATAAAATGAACTGTGCTTGGTATTATTACTAGTCTAGCTCAGGTTATGAATGTGTCTATGAATATATTCCATATTCTCCTTAGGTTTTTTTTCCACAGGCTAAAGTAAACTTTCAGATGTGTAGAGCTTGCCCTTCTGTACTCAGGCAAAGAATTCTGGCTGGGGATTCCTGGATTTAAATTAAGTAGACTGTTAAGTTATGAGTATGTGCATGAGCAGATGGAAGAACACTTAAATCTGTCAGGTATTAGTGGCTTGTTGTCCCTTCCTGAGTTGGATTTCTGAAAATCAGATTTCTTTTTCAACTAAAAACATTGCAGATGGGTTAGAGCCGGGCAGCTTGTGGCACTTGAAGAGCTGTTAACCTGAAAAGGGTTGTGCTGCTGGTGACTACTGAAATAAGGAAGATAGGAACATCTCAGTGCTGAAATACACCCCCCAGGTGCGGTAGTAAGCAGGGCAACAGAATTTCACCTTCTCCAACCTGCTGCTTGCCCAATCCCCAACCAGAATGAAATGGAGGAGCCTTTAGCAACATGTAAACTGTTCCTACCGCTTTTCTTCCCTTTGAGGGGCTTTGGTAGGGAGTGTTTGTGACTGCGAGTCACGGGAGGTAGCTTGTAGCGAGTGCTGAGTTAGTCACCTTAAGCACCTATGTAAATAGTGTGAGTCGTTAGTGAGGCACGGGAAGGTTTAGTGTCCTTTTCCGGCCGCAAACCCCATAATACTCCGCAGCACTTTAATCACTGATGGTACTTGGTTCTTTATGCTTTGGTCTTTACAAACTGAGGTTGGCCTGGCTGTTTCCAGAGGTTTTCCAATAGAACATCTGGGGTTCATGGCACAGTCAGAAGTGTGCTTTTAGCAGATGGACTTTGCAGAGGTGTTTAGTAGTTGATTTGTAGAAACATTCTGACAATCCCTGTTCCTCTCGAAGCAGCACTTTGGTCAGTAATGTTGCCTGTTGATGTTTTACGTGTTGCCGCTGGTGGACTGCTGCCCAGAGGGCTTATTTTTGGCCATCAGTGTGTTTGCTCAGAGCTGGTTCTGCAGCAAACACTCCGACCTCTGACCACTGACGTACCTGGCTTTACGTGGAGTTGGTCCAAAACACCAGAGCCTGCCTTATGAAAGGCACCTGGCAGGATAAGCTGTGCCAAAGGTAGTGAGGACGTGCCTGGTTGGCATCTTTCAAATGGAAAACATAATCATAAATATCATTTAATGGCAAGTAATCAATGTCAGCTACTAAATTCTTAATTTCAGGTTTGTATTCAACTTATTTTCCTCACATTCATTGAATTTTTATTTACTGACTCCTTCTTCCTTCCCAGTCTTTCATTTTTTTCTGATGCTAAACCAATAATTAATGGAGTAATTGCTACTCAGCCTGAGTTCTGCATTTACATTCTTTCTGGCTTCCTTCTGTTTGTTGTTTTTCCTCATCATTATTTCTCAAGTTATTTTTCTTTCTTACGTGGTCTCTGCTTGGGCCACAAGATCTATTTTCCACAAGAGAATTGATTTTCTCCTTCATGTCATGGCATATGTTAAGCTCTTTTATAGTGAATATTTTGTTACTTCAATTTCCTTTGGTTAAAAAGGTTAAAAGTATCCTTTTTGGTTAAAAGTATCTCCAAAACAAAAGAGAATTAGGTTTATTGTTGAATTCTTTACCCATCTACAGGGGAACAGTGCAGCAAAGTTTTCTCAGAGTGATCCCTCCAGTGTCTGCAAAAGTAATTCATTTAGTAACAGCTTTTTAATAGGGGAGGGAAGAATCTTTGGCAGTCTGTTGTGTATTAAGGTTTTATTTCATAAATCCACGGGCAAGTTGGGGTGCTGTTGTGCTGCTTGGTAGTACCAGTTGTATATGTTTCCTAGTCACAATTTTTCATCTGTGGCTGTTGTAGTCTAATAATATATTTTTATTTATTATTGAGACATCTCCCTTGCTCTGATACACTCAACGTTTTTTGTTCATAATCACACCTTAAAATGAGTGATTAAGGATGCTCTTAATCCACAAAGCACAAAGACATCAGGAGATGCCTAATACACTACTTTTAATAGCTTCCAAAAATGGAAAACATCCTTTTTTTAACTTCTAGTGTGAAACTATTGGGATTATTGAGCTTAAAACTGTAAGGATCAGAGCAGTAATGCTGGTGTATGATTTATGATCTGGTAGATGATCTCTTTAAGATTATTCTGTGTTGCTAAGTAACATGAAATGGTATTTCAGTTGCAAATGTATGGTGGATAATGCATAATTGAATTAACATTTGCAATTTCTTTTCCCCTTGCAGTCAATTGAAGAAAATGAAGTTTATCTGCCCAACGATGAGCTCTGGATCTATGAAATCGATAGTGGGTTATGGTAAGATGCATAATTTATATTTAATAGATTAAAGTTGATCTTTGGTGGAGATTAAAGTGAGGTGCAGTGAAAATACTTCGAGTGACTGGTTGTGTTCACTGCAGTTTATATAGCAGATGTTTAATGTAAAGACTGAAGACCAGACATGTACTTGCAAATTAACTCTAGGGAACAATTAATTCCTTAGGTGTAATTGGTCTTTTTTCTCTTTTTTTTTTTCAAGAGTTTTCAAAGTGTTTTCAGGACTCTCTTGTTAAACCCAGTGCATTTTATTTGGGTGTTTATTTGGGCTTAGCTCTCTGTAGATTAACTTCTATGTTAAAACCAACACTTAAACACTGGATATTTGGGTTCTTGGGCTATTTCCTATTACATATATTTTTGTTGTTATTACTTAATTGTCTTATGAGTGCATTTGCATAAATAACTCACAACTAACCAGGTCTTGTACATCATAATCTTTACATTTTACATTCCTGGTGTTTACATATTGTGTGTGGGGAGACATAAAAATACCTCTTTTAAGTTTTCCAGTGGTTTTTGTTGCAGCAACTTCATATGGTCTGGTAAAGTGCTATCCACATGGGCTTATAAGTGTTTTCTGGCAGCTGTTTTTCTAGTCTCCCACCTGTTTTTCTTGCTTACCCACATTAAAAGAACAATCTGGAGGGAAAAGGGGGGGCAAGGCTTGGTCAGGAAGGTGCAGGAATGTAGGAAGGATGTAGGAAGTTCCCTATCTGGGGTGACTGGCTGAAAACAGTTTGCATATGGTTAGTTGTGAAGCTCTAGCAAGTCTGTCTTTTTTTGCTGTTCAGATCATACCCTCCCTGAGTCTGTGGCTCACTGGCTGCTTTTTTTTGGTGAAAATCTTGGCTAAATCAGCCTCACACTCTTGGTTTTCACCCCTGGTGTCCCTGTGTTGCTTGTACTGGTACAGCAGCTTCTGTGGTCACCTGGGAAATTAGATCAGGAAAGTGATCTGGGTTAAATATAACTTTTTCCTTTTTATTTTCCAGGGTTATTTTTAACTTGGAGCAGTTCTGGGTCCCGTTCATTTTATGGTACAAGCAGATATAGAGCTGAGTGCACAGAGTGACATGGGAACAAGCAGAGCTCACAGCTGTGAGAATCCTCCTCCTCTGGGGATCACCAGGCATAGAAAAGCCATGGGATCTAGGGCTGGGTGTGCAGAAGAAGGGGATTTGAGTGGGTCAACATAGCCCAGGGACAGGACAAGGGGACTGGGCACCAACTGGAACACAGAAGGTTCCATCTGTACAGGAGGAGAAAGTTCTTTTTTCCTAGGAAACCTGTCTGGAATGTGGAGAAATGATTCTAAGCACAGCCTTGGCCTCCTGTTCACCTCAGTTTCCTCAGATGGCTGTGCAGTGCTTGAAGTTGTCTGGTGGTAGCATTTACATCACTGGAAGTTACTGGTTTGTGAGAGCAGCAAGGGCAAGGATAGAACTGCTGCTGCTGGAGAGCAGAGAATTAATTCCTCAAACTGGCATTTTGGGGGATTTTTTATTGTGCACTTTGAGGAGTAGCACATTGGGCAGCAAATCTAGAGAGTCCTTCTGACCTTTATTTCTACTCCTGCTTCTTTTTCTTCGTCAAACAACAGCAACACCTTTTTTTTCCCCCCTCATTTTGAAGTGAATGGCATTTCCAGGTTTGAATAATTCACTTTTCAGTTCTGTTAATGCTCTTTTACTACAGGTATCACCCTCAGAAAAATTCCAGTGCTTCATAAACACACTCACAACATTCCCTGGAAATCCTCTTGTACCACAGGAGTTTCTAGACCACCCCTAGCCGTGGCTAAAACTTCCAGCCTGGAATTAACCATCAATAACACATCTTGGGGTGGGCTTGGTGATCTTAGGAGGCTATCCCAGAGCATTGTAAGGATTCAGTGGATGTTCTGAATTGCAGGACAATGCACCTCATGGAAGGAGAGTTGCCCACATCCATGTCAGGAAGCTGTGGGGCCAGCATGAATGGGAAGCTGTACATTTTTGGAGGATTTGATGACAAAGGCTACAGCAATCGGGTATTGTATCCTTTCCTTCCAGCAGACCTCTGCTGGAGGCACTGGGAACACTGGCCCCACTGCTTGCTCTGCTTTGGATTCAGGAGAAATACAAAGAAAGATGGCTTTTTGTAAAGTACACTTAGAAATTGACCAAAATCCTTCTGTTTTCCTGGGAAACTCCAGGTATTGGGGGGATTTTTCACTGAGACCCACTGTGGGAAGCTGCCAGTGGTTTTCTGGAAGCTCCCAGTGCCTTCCCAGTTGGGGTGGTGGTGGGTGGGGGGTTGGTTTCTTGTTGTGGGGTTTGGTTGGTTGTTTGCTTTCTTATTTTGGGTTTTTGGGGGTTTATTTTTCTTTTTGTGCGTGTTTGTGGGTTTTTTTGGGGTTTTAATGTATTTTGGGGGGTTTTTTTGGTGGGTTTTTGTGTTGGTTTTTTTTTCTGTTAAATGTGGTGTTTTGGTGTGTTTTGGGTGTGTTTGTGTGGGTTTTGTGTTTGGGGTTTTTTGGTGGTTTTTTTGGTGGATGTTTGTGTTGCTTTTTGGTGTTTCTTTGGTGTGGTTTTTTTGTGTTTTTTGTGTGTGGGTTTTTCAAATTATTTGTGTGTTTTTGTCTTTTTTTGGTGTGTTTTGTGTTTTGTTTATTTTTTGTATTTTAATTTTTGGTGGATTTTTTGGTGTGGGTTCTATAGATCTTTTGGGGGGTTTTTTGGTGTTATTTTTGTTTGGGGTTTTGTGTGCTGTTTCTGCATGTTTGCTGTTGTTTTTTTTAATTAATTTGTTCTCCAAATACCACTTTCAAATTTGCTTTTTGCTAGCAGTTACCTTCCATGTACAATCAGGTAATAACTAAGGTGAAAACAGAGCTACTGGTTCTTTAAATGAAGACTGGAGTAGCCAATGAGCTGGTTTATCACATTTCAACAATGCAGTTCAATCCTGACTAGCACATCCCTGAGCCTGTAATCAGGTTTACTCCTCAGTTTGCCAACCTGGTGGATTTTTGTGGGGTTACCTAGTAAGAACTGGGGGAGAATTCACCAGGAGAACTGAACTGGGAGCTGTTTGTCTTGCAGAAGTTATTTTGCAAGGCTCCAGCTGCCAGTGGAAGGAGCCAGGACATTGCTGCTCTGCTCTGGCAGAGTGCAGCCAGCTTCCTCATTCTCACATTTTCACTGAGAGAATATTTATTTAATAATATTTCTGTTTTTTCTTGTGGTGTATCAGGCTCTTCCTACATGTTGCCCCATGCTATAAACTTCACTGTCAATTCCTTTTTTGATTTCCTAAAGGAATTGGTGTTCTGGGGGTGGTGGGTGGTTCTTTTTGTTGGTGATTCTTCGAGATCAATGATACTGAAAATATTGTGATTTTTTTCTTTGAAGCTGTATTATGTAAATTTACGATCAAAAAACGGAACCTATAGGTGGAAAAAAATTACAAATTTTAAAGGTCAACCTCCCACACCACGTGACAAGCTTTCCTGCTGGGTGTATAAGGACAGGTAACACATTAAGAATATTTACTATGTGTTAATTGCAGAGAGGAAGTTCTGTAAAGTGAAGAGCAGACGGGTTTGGGATTCAGGAAACTCTAATTCTTAGCTTGGCTTGCTATGGGATTTTGTGTAACTCTCCTAACAACTTTCTGCCAGAGTTTTCTCACATGAGAGCTGAATTAATGGTGAGTATAAACCCTCTTTAGGAGAGGGTCGGGAAATTCAGGGAAGGCTTGTGGAATGCTTTTGAGAGCTGAGATAAAAATCATTCCATCTCTGTTACAGTCTCAATTTGAACATGTTAAAAAAAATCAGTGTCATGGTTATATTACTTTTTTTGGTTGTATTTATGGAAGCATTGCATTATTGACTGTAATAAAATATTAGTATTAATGTTATTTATAATAATAGAATTATAATGATATATTTTAATATAATGGTATATTAATATATATTGGCATATTAAATTAAAATATTAGCATATTTTCAATTATTTTATTAGCAGACAAAGACATTTCAGAGATTATTTAGAGTTCTGAGAACCAAGTCAGCCTGGATATCTGTGTTTTAAGTTACTGAGTGTATTTAGAAAAACTACTTGGCTAAAAGTCAATATTCTACTGCAGATTTAGTGGGTTTTTAATGGAAAGTGGCTGTGTATTGTGGCAGATATGGTGACAAGAACGTGACATGTTGTCACAGTGACTAAACAGGAATATCACACAGTGAATACTGTAAAATGGAAATTAATTCCCTGTTTCCACGTCCAGAGAGGTTTTGGTGAAACTAGAAATCCCTCTCAGGAATTTGGAGGTATCTCCAGTCTCCTTTGCTTCCATGGATTCCCCCCAGGCTTGTTGAGGAGAGTTAGTGACTTTTACCCTTTACCTCAGTCAAGTTTGCTGGGTAATCAGGTGCCATGTGAAATATCTGATGTGATGTTTTTAACCCCAGACCTGAACTGAATGCTTACAGCTCATGCACTGAATGTCAGTTAAAGCCAGCAAACTGACCCTGCTTTCTGCTGTTGCTTTTCTTTTCTTAGGCTAATATATTTTGGTGGCTATGGCTGTAGGAAGCATAATGAGCTGAGTGATTGCTTTGATGTCCACGATGCATTCTGGGTAAGAGATTTGGCACAATTCAGAGTGATTTACCCTTTCTGATTGTCCAAATGTGAGCTTTTGTACTATACTCAGTAGGTATGAAAATCTGAGGGGTTTTCCTTCTGTTTCATCAGCAGAAGTGTAAATTAGAGTCTTCCTAGATGAGAAAGTTCAGATCTGACACGTTGGGAGTGGTGGGTGTTCAGTGTATTCCAAGTTCCCAGTGCCAGGAAGCAAAACAGGAACAGAGGCAGTTATTTTCAATCTGAAGATGTATTTTAAATAAGAAACTCCCAGAAAATTAGAGACTTTCTTTTCCTTGAAGGTAATAATAGGGAATGGATACTTTCCCAAGTCTAACAGAGAAATATTTTCAGTTAATTGCTTAAGCTGTTACCCAGAGAAAATGCCATTATTTTAAGCTACCTGGATTAGCTAATTTCTGATAATGATTTCTTACAGTTAATAGAAAGGAGGCAGATCAGAGTTCTTGGTAATTAATAAGAAATAGATATGCATGCAAGGAGGTGTAGATCCTTACATCAAACATTAAATATTGACTCAAAGATGTTCTCCTCTGAACAATCAATGTATTTCTCAGTATGTTACACTAAAAACTAGAGGGTAGAATTTGTCCTCTGCAGTGACTGATGTTGACCTTCAACCAGACCTGTGCTGCTGCACTGTTATTAAAAATATTAACATGTTTCTGTTAATAAATACTGTATTTTAGTTGATTTTCTTCTTGGGCTCTTGTGGGCTTTCATCCTTTAATTGCAAAGATTAAAAAGTAGAAGATACTAATTTTTAATGCTGTAAACTTTTCTTTAGGAAGGACAGATATTCTGGGGATGGCATAATGATGTTCATGTGTTTGATACAACCACTCAAACTTGGTCCCAACCAGCAATCAGAGTGAGTATTTCTCAGATTTGGCTGTTGATACAACTACAAGGGAATATTAGAAATTCTCTTTATAAATGTTCATCAGATCCCCATGAGCTCACAGAACTCAGCAGAATTGTATTGTCATGAGTGTCCATTTTATGGTCTTCATGGGATGTTCTGTGACTCCTGCAAAACTAATGCAAAACCTGAAATTCCTGTTGAAAAGCAAAAGGCAGGTTTGCTGTCTTTATTCCTGAGGTTTCTGACTTCTCATCTTGTGACTATTGGATGTTACATCAAATTAAGATCTGATTTCTGGAGATTTTAGTCCCAGTTCCTGATGGTTTGGGAGAAAAAGTGAAGCTGCACGGGAGATCCCAACAATAACTGATGTGTTACTCTTCATTTTATGCCTAGCAATTGAAGATAAATTAATTTCACTCAAGTAAAGCCATGATAAATGAGCCCAAGAGAGGGAATATTAAACATCAGCAGCTGAGGGAACTCAATCAAAGCTGCCCTGGGCAACTTGTGTCTCTTTTCTGATGTGTGAAGTCACAGACATGGCTGCAAATGATCTCTCCTGAAGCTGCCATTCTAGCTGCAGATGGATCTCTGCAGTCCCTGTCTGAGTTGCCAGCACCCCTGGCTGCTGCCCTGCTGGTGTTCTGAGCATCTCTTGTCTCTTTCAGGGTGGAGATCCACCTCAGCCTCGAGCAGCTCACACATGTGCTGTGCTGGGAAATAAAGGCTACATCTTTGGAGGACGTGTGCTGGTTAGTGTTTCATCAAACATTTTCTTGGCAGTAATAGAATTTTCTATGTCTTGCATAGCAAATTTCTTTCTAGTAGAAAGCCAAAATGTCTTTTGCCTAACCTGGATGTTAGAGATGCTGTTTTTCATCCCTCTCTACCTCACAACAACAAAAAAAAGCCTGTCTTTCTGTCTGTAGTATTAAAGATGAACCATATGGTGACCCAAAAAGGAGCAACCAGATGACTTAGGCAAATGTTTACCAACCAACAAAAATAGTTGGTGTGTAAACTCTGGAGGAGATGGTTCCTCTGGAGTGGAGCAAAAGCAAAGCTTCTGACAGCCCCAGTTTTAAACAGGGTGTGCTTGCTCCAGCTTAGCTGATGTGCACATCAAACCTGCTGGGGTTTTCCTCCCTGTTTCACTCATTGAAATGCTAGCAAGTGATAAATATAACAGGGGTTTTAGTTTGTGCTCCCCCTGCTAAAAAAAAAAAGAGGTCAGTGGGTTCCTCACATGCACATCTCTCCTACCCTGTCAGCTGTAGCATGTGGTGCTGAAAGGTAGGAAATATCTGGCTGTATAATTGAAATTGTTAGCATTTTTTTTTTGTCACATAAGTGGCTGAAATCCAGCTGTCTGGAGGAGCAGCCTGTGATTAGAATGTCTGGATCTGAAGCTATTATAGTCTGAAAGTTCACCCTGGTACAACAAGCTGCTGCAGACACAGGTCACTCCAGTCCTGGGAAGCTTCTCTGCTCTCTCAATCCCAGTTTTGCAGCCTCAGTCTTTACCTTGAGTGTGCCCTTGATCCAGAAGATGTGCAGTGTGCTGTAGAGAATCCTCTTGCCAGCTTTCTTCTGGGGAGCCAGGGTAAGCTCTTTACTGCAAAAATAAAGCTTGGATTTGCTTTCTTGGTAGTTGATCCAAGACTGTGCCATTTAATGCACTGCAGGAGGATCTTAAATCCAGGTAATAATCAAAGCTGTCTGGATAAGATGCAATCAAGTGCATCATTAAATCAAAGCTAGATTCCTGATAGAGCATCTTAACTCTTCCTAGCTCTTTTTAACTGAAAAACAAAAAAGTCAAAGGTGTCTTCCCTCTGCACCTAGCAAACTCAAAAGCCAGCACTGGTGAGCAAAATGATACTAAATACTCTCAGCAAAACACTTGATTTTTCTACTGCTACTCAGAGATTTTCCCTTCAGTCCTCTGATGAAGGATTAATGTAAGAATTTAAGCCTGTGGCAGCAATCCACTACAGAAAAAACCCATATTCCTGTCCTGTCTGAAAATAAGGGTGGTAGTGGGTAGTCTTAACTCATGTACACTCCCCTACTCCTGTAATTTTTTTGCAAGGATAGTTTCTTTATGAGCTGGAATCTGTACAGACTCCGTAGAACTATTATAAAAACCCAGGGAAGAATATATTTTAAAGCTTGCTGTGAGCTGGAGTTGATCAGGAATGTGAGAAACATTCTATAAATCAAGTAAAAAAAAAAATCTCCTCATTTAACTTCCCTATTTATATTTTAAGTTAAGTTTTTAGCATTTTTACCTCAGCTGATGTAGAGCCATCTCAGCTAGAAGATGAGGCTTGATGCTTCCTAGCTCTACTCCTATGAAAAGTAACAGTGAAGAAGCTTTTCAGAGCTCTCAGATTTGGAATTACCTCCCCCAGCTGCAGGAGAAGTTGGGTTTCCCCAGGTACCTTTTCAGAGCAATCAGAAAAGTGGCCAGAAGTGATCCTGTTTATTCTTAACCATCATGTGTAGGAATTGTTGCTGAATCCCCAGCTCTGCCTGACAGAGCTGCTCAGAGTAGCTTCCAGAGCTGTAGGTTTGCACAAATAACTAAGGAAATAAAAGTATATTAGAAGAGATTGGAAAATTGTCTGGTTTTACTTGAATCTTACGTGTCAGGGCTGGCCAGGTGAGCCCTGGGCCTCTGCTCTGTTGTGTCTGCTGAACTTTGGCAGCTGAACTGAATTCTGCAGCTCATTTAGAAAGAGAGAGAAGCCCAGATGGGAAGAAGTAACAGTGCAGCTCAGGACCTTCTGCCCTGAACACTTCCTTGGCTTTCCAAGCCTTGCTCCCCCTGGCTTTGAGTCAGCAAGGGGCTGTCCCTGTGTGCTGCAGAGCTCTTCACCCCAGAAACTGCAGCAGAGTCTTGTGTCCAGGTGAGTCAGGGCTCCTGCTGCCATTCAGGGTTCAGAAATGCAAGGCTCTGAAAAGATTTGTTGGTTTGTTGTTTTTTTTTTCTTCCTCAGCTTCCTTAATAACAATCTAAATGTTGGTGAAACCTCTTGGGAGCAATGTCAGAGAGTGAAATTTTGGAAAGCTGTTTAATTTCATAGGAGAGCAGCAAGTGTCATTGTCACCCTAGTGAGTTTTTAATTGATCTGCTTTCTAGCCTCAAAATAAATGGAAGGAGACTTAAAAAAACTAGGGAGCATTCAGTTCATGTAAGTCATGAAACAGGAAAGCTAAAGACATCAGAAAAACCACTCCAGTTCCTGACAACAGGAGTAACTCCTCCCTGGAGGATGAAGTCATGCTTTTCTCCAGAAATTAAGGAGCAAATATGGGGTTGCTCTGCTCCTCCTTCTCCTCCTAGTTCACCATAATACAAATCTTCCCAGGGAAAAGGCTCTGCAAGGAACCAGAAAGGGCCAGGAAGTGTCATGAGGCTTCTGCTATTCATCTTTCTGGGAGGAAAGGGCACCTTTTTCCAAACTTGGAGCTAGAACTGGTAAAAGAAGATGATGATGATGGTGATGATGATGGTGATCAAAATCAATTGTACCAGGAATCATTTGAAAACAGGCTCAGAAGTATTGTGTGGACTCTGTTCCTCCAGGTAAGCCCCTGAAACAAAACAAAACAAAACAGACATGGGAGAAAGTGGGAAGGAAGGAGAGTTAGTCCAAAAGTTGATTTTTTTTTAAGTGGAACATGTTCATGTAAAGAATTGAAGTATTAAAACACAGCCTTTCCAGCAGCAATCCACATCTGATGCCTTAATGTATGCATGTTTATATTGCCTGTTACCCTGAAGAGCAGAAGATCCACTCCACTGCAGTCCTCCTCTCCCAAAAGGTTGGAGCTGTAGGAGCAGTTTGGTTGTCAAGCTGAGCAGCAGGCTGTAAATATCTCACCCTTCATGCCTCTCACTGTGCTCCAGAGCTAATCCCAAGAGAAAGCAGATCCTGGCTCATGTTTGCCAGGCTGCAAAGAACATGCCTTGGATAAGTAGGATCTCCAAGGAGTCCTTGTAGCTCTGAGGAAATACAGCCCCTCTTAGGAGGCTTGATGCTCTTAAGCCAATTCAGAATCCCTTGAGGATTATCAGCTAGGTGAAACTGAGGAGGTAGCATTAAGAAATAGAGGAGAAACAGCAGGAAAACTTTGTGGATGGCAAATGATGCTCCTAGAACCTGACACTGCTGTAGTTTCCCAGCTCAGGGTCAGGTAGAAAGACATTTTAGTTGGTTAAAGGACTGAATCTTCCCCCTAAATGTCCCAAGTGCTGCTGTGTTTTCAGTTCAGACGAGGTTGGTGTACTGCTGCATCTGTCAATCTGTTGAATCCTGAGAATGTAAAGATTATAATACATTGATTTCCCAGGGACCAAGAAACTGAACACTGCTCCATCTTCTGCCTAATGCCTAGGAAAGCAAAGTCAGCGTGGAGGTCTTGAACAGGAGCTTCCTGAACCCTTCCTGTCCAACACAACAGCCAGCTTTTTCTTCCCTTTCTTTAATAGACATCCTCCATATGGAGCTGTTGCTATTCCAAGATGATGAAATGTTTGTAGTTCTAGAGGCCAGGCTGTGGCTTTTCCCCCAGGCACAGCAGAAGATCCCTCAGTAACCACATTTGGCTTTCTACTCCCAGCATTTGATCCTCATCTCCTTCCAAAGCCACCTGAAGGAGCAGGAAACTGAATAGACTTGGCCCTCATGCTCTGCTGTTCTTTAGCCCCCTGGCCTCTCAGAAGGAATTCCCAAATGCCAATGTTCTCTCCCCTAGGACAGAAAAGGGGTAACCGTTTCTTGAGCAGAGTTGGCCATAGCTGTCCTGAAAACCTTGCTGTTAACTGCAATGCCCTGAGAGCCTTTCCATAGCTCTGCTGGACAGCTTGGGAAGTCTCTCAGGCTCCCTCAGTGACTTCTCAGGGGTCAAAACTCCTCCTGTTCTGACTTAAAATGACCAGTCTAGTTGCTGCTGCAAAGGATCTGCCAGCTGGAGAAAGGCTTATTCTAATAGATCTGTGGACTACCCTAGGAAAGAAAGAAAGAAATTGGAAGGTAAGGCAAGATATATTTCCCTACTTCTCAAGATATTGTTTTGTAGTGCCTAGGGGAATTAGAAATATCACTCAAGTGTATTACAAGCCACTGAAAATACTTCTACAATCTAAAGCAAATAAAATTGTTCTTTTATTCTCCCCCCCTCACTTTATGTTTCTAAGGCAATTACCTTCTTCATCTCAAAACACAGGCAGCTAGGCAAGTGTACTGATTTCCCCTTGTTCTTACTGATATCCTGGATTATTTTATGGCAAATAAAGGGTCATAAATCCTTGTCATTGCTAGGAGTTTGCCTTCTGGAAAAGAGAGAAAACCACAGATCTGATGAACTTGTGGGCTGTCATCTCCTGAGTATATTACTGAAAATATTACAAGGAATAAGTGACCAAGCAGGAGAATGTAAAGGAAAAATCATGAGAGGACACTGTATATAGAGGATTATTCCTTCTGGGATCACCTGCCATGAATTCCATGGATGAAAATAAGTTTGCAGGAGCTCTCACCTAGTTCTTCACTCTGAAACTGCTATTGAAGGCTCAAATTGCCCCCCAGTGCTGTTGCATTACTGTAACTGTTCCTGACAGGTAGCTTTCTGACAGTTGCATGGGGGTTTGTGAGAAGAAATGCTTTTCATCTGCCACATTAATACTGAGTTTGAAGGCACGTGGGTACAGTTTTCATCCAAATGTTGTTCCTTGGAATATTCTGTCCTGGGAAGGCCTCACTGAAATACTTTGCTCATCCTTTGCTTAATATAACCCAACTGGGATTTTATTTATCTCTCTTTTTTTTTTTTTTTTTTCTAGCAAACCAGAATGAATGATTTGCACTGCCTGAATTTAGACACCTGGACTTGGTCTGGAAGGTAGGTTTGTCTCTCTGATGTTTCAAGTTGAATGTAGCAGATTGAAACATATTGTTAAGTGGTTCCACTGCTAATTCTCTAGCTTTTCCAAGAGGAAAATGAGATGTTGGGGACTATTTTAACAGCTGGTATATTGTGATTTCAATTTAATTTAATTTGAGGGTGGTTACTAAGCTTTTGCTGTTCTGCACCAAAGCACTGATGGTGCTTTTTTAAGCACAGCATGCAGTGATTTAACATCCTCATTTTCAGGATGGGTACATTTATCCATATGGAATCTCAGCTTGGATGTCTTTTTTGAATACTGCTTTTCCTAGCTGTGCTTGGCTCATTCTGGTGCAGAATGGGGAGAGATGAACATCCAAGATAAACATCTGAACCTTTCTTTTCAGAAATCAAATAAAATCATGACCTGAGTATTTCCATTTTAAACTGCAGCAGGTATTAATTAATTTGCTTGCATGGTGTTGGTGATAGTCCCTGCTGCACATGTAGAACCAGTGGGTCTGCTGTAAGCTGATGGGCAAACCAGGAGAGAAACTGGGTGATAACTGCTGCTCCACCCTTGTTCTCAAGGGAACCTGAGGGTCATTTCAGACAAGACCATGAAACCCCCTCTCCTGAGTGCCTGTCGGAACTGATCTTGCTCTGAGGCTTCATCAACCTTTGAGGAGCATCTTTCCCAGCACCAAGAGCTGAGAGCAGACCCAGTCCTCCATCCCTTCCTTCTTGCTGCTGACAAAGAGCTCCCACAGTGGCCTTTCAGGAAAACGAATCCCTTTAATTCCTTCCTGCTTTGTTTTAAAATGAACCATGTTCTGCCTCAATGATCCCACTGTCCCTCATAGGCTGGGAACTTCACCTTGGAGGGGGCTGATTCTTCAGGTTATTGCTTGGTGCTGTTGTTGCAGCTGCTGTTCAGCTTCTTTTTTATCCCTTTACAGTGTGCAAGTTGAGTGATAAGTTAGTCAGAGGAATTTCAGGCCCTGAAGGAGGGATGTCAGTGTCCAAGTTCTAAGTCCTCATCAGCCAGTTCCCTTTTCTTTGGCATCTAAAAGCTAATATTGATGCTAGAAAAAAGGGGTTTTGATCTCAACCTGGATACAACAGGCTGCTTTTACCTACTCACACATCCCTGGAGTGAGGATGGAAGTGCTAAATACAGCCCTGCTAGAAACTGAGGATTGTTTCAGCACTCAACTGTTTCTATATTGTGATCCAAGACATGATTTAGCATAGACTCTGAGGGGGATAAATTTAGGAGCCTACTGTTCATTTTATAGCACCTCTGCACAGACTCAGACTGAAAAAAAGGAGACTTGAGACTTAACAAAATGAGATTTAAGTGGTTAGTTTAAAAAAAATACTCTTTGTAGAGTGTCTGCTGCTGTGGTGGCACCTTGCAGGGGGTGCAGGGTTCAGATTTCTTCATCTCTGGAGGGGTAGCTCATCAAAGGCTGAGCCCAGAGGAAGCTTCAGAGGCCTGAGCACTGTTCTTCCCTTTTCAAGTGACTGTTCTGGATATTAAAATATCATTATACATCATCTTTTTCTCCAAACAGTTCCTCTGTTAATGATCTACTGTGGTAAAACCATCTCCTGTTTCAACAAGCACAGTACCTCTTAGTGTGATTTCATCCCTAAATTGCACAAAAATCAGCATATCTTCCAGCACAATATCCAATCAGCATTTCCATTTGGACTCCACTTGACATTGTCTTTGCAGAAATAGTTTGGAAGATCATTTCTGGCAATGTCCTGCTTTCCATGAACTCAGGAGTAGTGGCTGGGTTGGAAACTGGGCACTTGTGGGGATCATCTCCACTGGAAAGGACTGGGTTCCAGAAGCCCTGCCATTCCACACCCAACCATTGTTAGAGAAGACAGATAAGCAGGCTGGGGGGAGGGTTAATCCTTATTTTTTTTCTTTTGATCTGAAAAGCAAAGCAGTTCTTGCTGAGACAGAGTTACATATTAAGTGTGCAATAAAGAAAATCACTCTCCTTTGAGTACCAGCAATAGCTTTGAATAGTTCTCATCAGACAGCCCATTTCCAGCTGAAAACTGCCTCTAAAAAGCCCTGGTGTCATTCCAGTGTTTTACAGGTGGAGAAATTCCTTCCAGCTTTGCTCTCAGCATTATTTTCTCCTCTAGGTGATTCTTGCAAGGAACCTATAGCTTCAGATTCCTTCCTCCTGAAACCTCTGTTCAGAGAATGGATTAAAAAGCAGGCAGGGCACAGCCCTTCTGGTCTCAAGAGCAGAATTATCTCAGGCATTTTGCAGCTTCAGAGACATTCTTTTTGAGTGCCTGGTGAATTATCACCAGAAGAGACTCAGGGATTTAATACAGATGAAAAAGTTTGGCTGGCTAAATCCTGCAGACCAAGACAAGCTGGCTGCAGCTGGAATCTTTCTGTCAGGTAGAGGAGGGCTTGGTTTGTACAGTCCTGCATTCACTCATGGGACACACTCTCCTAAAAGACAAATTCCAAGTGCAGTGATTTCATTTAATACCCTGAGGCTCCTCATTAACCAGCCATGTCAACTTTGGTTTTACTCAGCTCTTTCTTGAGGATTTGTGTAATATTCACATCATAATCCAGGGATATCTTCCAGCATAAGACTGCAATATTTCTTTTAGTTGGCACCACCCAGAAGTTTCCTTCCCTGAGCTCCATTGGCATGTTATTCAAAATGTTCAATAGATTCTTTTTATGATCCTGAGCATCTTTTGCATCAGTAGCCTGAAGATTGAAATGTTCTCACCCATCGTTGTCTGGCACATCCTTCTGTAAACAGCCAAACCTGTTGTATCTCAGCAGTCTTGCCCCTTTTGCCACTTTGAGAAGCATCTTACACAAGAGTTGTACAAAGCAGGTGCTCAAACAGTGTGACTTGGCCTCCCCTTCAGTGCCAGTTTAGGAGGGGTTTGGGTTTTGGGGTTTTTTTAGCAATCCCTGCTTTATCAGAGATGATTCCACAGGCTTTGCTTCCAGATGGAGAATTGCTGAGCAGTCCCCAGTAGTGAAATTCCTCTCCCTGAACTGCAGATGCCTGAGATGCAGATGAGACTCCACAACCAAATGATCCATTTTCTAGCAGATGAATTTTCAGCCTTCTTTGAAAATGTGTTGTTTTTTCTCTTCCTTTTGTCTCCCCAAGAATTGCTGTCAGTGGAGAGAAGCCAAAGGACAGGTCGTGGCACACACTGACCCCCATTGGAGAGGACAGACTTTTCCTTTTTGGTGGACTAAGCTCTGATAATGTCCCTCTGAGTAAGTAATTCAGAGATGAGAATTCTGCTCGTGTCCAGTGTGAATTGGTTGTGTCTCTGACTCCTTGGACCTGAGTCTTATCACAGAATTTTCATGGCACTGGAGTATTTCTCTAGCTGCCTTTTTAAATAGAAATAGAAGAGCACATTCTGTGGTTCAGTGCAAACCCCATGATAATAAATCTTTCATCAAACTTTCTTTTAATTTATCTCAAAATTCTTTCATCTTCTCATCATCTGAAAGAATAAAGGCAATAGTCTCACACATTTAGGTATGAACAAGGGGTGACTTTTGATAGCAATTGCAGGAAGAAGATAGAAGTAATGTCAGCATAATGTAGATATTGGGATGACTGACAGATCACAGCTACTAAATGTTAACTAAGGAGTAGGATATTCTCATATGGAGTTCTTTTCTAGAAAAAGCAACCTTTTGTCATGAAAAAATTGGTGAAAACAGCTTTGAGTGTCACATTGTACTGGGAGGGGGCAATTTCTTCCATATATCTCCAAAAGGAGATTAAATGTCTTTTAATTTCACATTTCAATCTGATGTCAGTTCTGGGAGTGAATGGCAGAGTGAAATTCCAAAGGCTGCAGAGCCTGGGGTTACTGTTCTGAGAACAAAGAGCTTTTCACACCAATAAAAACAGTGATGCTGTGTTGAGAGGAAAAATACTAACCTGTGTTCTTACCTTGTAGGTGATGGCTGGATTCACAGCACTGCAACAAATGGATGGAAACAACTTACCCATTTGCCTAAGACTCAGCCTAGGTACACACAGCAGAGCTTGCCTGCTGCCACTGCAGCATTTACCCATGAAAATCAACTATTTTTAAAGTTATTGAACAGTATTTTTCATCTGCAGTAGAAGAACTTGTGAGAAAATGCAGTGGGATTGAATAGTTTTACTAACAATGTGTGTTCCAGACCTGAAGACTTTCCATGCTCATTAGAGCTGATGTTTAATTGCTCTAAGATGGTTACTTGCATTGAAAGATTGATTTAGTGGTGAAGGATCTGGTGTCCAACTGACCTGCCATTCTATACCCATACTATTTTATATAAGAAAATGTGTATCACATAACTTTGGAGAAATTAATAAGAAAATAAGAGTTGATTAGTGTTGATACATAACATGGAGGACAACCAACAAATATCAGTCACCTTTCAGGGTTCCAAAGTATTATAAAATACCTTGTTTGGTGGATTTTTTTCCCCTGAGCTAATTCTGATTACAGTTTGGCACAACTGAGTTGAGTACTAAACAGCACAGTAAATGACTGGAGTTTGGGTATTTTGAGGCATTAACTGCCAGCTACAAAGGAGCTGGTTCAACACATTCCTTGTTCTAAGACACTAGGAATGTGTGTTACTCATACTGGGAACAACACAGGAACGTACTGGGAACAGTCCCTTCCAGGCTGTGTTCCCCTTCCCTCTCTGGAGGGATTTTTTCTCTACAGAGAAAGAGTCTTTCTGACTAAAAGTTTCATGTTCTGAAACAGCAGCTGCTGTGTCAGAGCATGGACTTTTATTTAGGTGTTTTGAAGCATTCCCTGCATTTCTACAGTCAGTGCTATTGAACTGATTTGCTGTAGGTAGTGAATAATCATTTTTTCATGGAATTCATTCTCTCCATTCACACAGGTGCTCTCAGCACAATTTTCTGTCATCCTTTCAGCACAGTGCACAGTTCTGCTCTGGCATTTGCATGCTCCCTGCCTTACATTCTGTTTTCTGCTGCTGAAATATATTGACTTAATTAAGTTTCTTCCTCTTCTATCCTATTCTAGGGTGTCTCTTCAACAGCACTGTTAGATCAAGTCACATTTCTAATCTTTTCCAGCCCAAATAACCTTACACATTAGCTCCATAGAATATTCTGTCATCTTGCACTCAGTGAGCTGATAGGAACAGACTGATGACTGCCTTAAATAACAAAAGCACATCATTAGCAGCCAAAGATCACATTTGTCTTGGAGTTCAGCTTTATACATGGATGATCTCATAAAAGTTAACTCCTGAGTTGGGCTGCCTCACCTCCTGGAACTTTTTTACTGGTGCATCATGAGAAAGGATCAGGAAGGGACAGAATGTGCTTTTTTCACCCTACAGGCAGCCCCCCTGGGAGCCTCAGCTCAGCCTTTACTCTGCAGCTGAGCTGGAATAACATTTGTGCCTGCACTGGTAGTAGGGCTGGATGGTAGGAACCTGGGACTCCTGGGGGTTTGAGGCAATCTGAGGGCAAATCCCATGCTGAGCTACAAACTGGAGCTGTCACTTGCCTGTGCTGGCAGAACCCCCCTCCCTGCTGCAGCAGCAGCATCCCAGAGGGTGCCTGAGACAAATGCAGCAGTGCCAACCTCAGAGCTGCCTCCAGTCCATCTGTGTTTGTGGCTCTCCACCCTCTGAAGCTGTTGGTAGGCTGAGGGCAGTTGCCTTTTCCTCAATATTTATTGACATAAATGACCTCTGCCTTTTTTCTCTATTTTTAATATACTTTTCTCAGGAAATCCTGGAAACGTGCATAGAAAGAGCCAGAGCAAAAATCTATCCATAGATTTTTTCATGTGTTATATTGATATATGAATATAATACTGGTTGGAGTAATAATAATTGATAAGTATTTTGAGTGGTATCCCTATATTTGCACAGGATTACTGCAGGATCTCTGCAGCTGGAAAAGGTTTAAGTAACTTCTATCACTCAGGATTTTATAGAAGGAATTAAAATGTGCTGGCAAAAACATATATATATATATGAGTATTTCTTTGATATATTCCTGATATTTTAGAATAATATTT
>JANHGL010016648.1:0-12263 GCA_024611195.1 Ceyx melanurus
AGATATATGCCTTTATATATTTATATATATATATGCACACACATATACAATTGTATTAAAGTTTATCTAAATAAGCTAAGAAGAGTAAGGAAGTGATGCTTTTTTGTTTTGGGGGTTTTGGTTGGTTTTTTTTTTTATCTTATTATGTCTCTCTTATTCTACTCAGGAGAAGGTGATAGTCTGGGGCTTGGTCAGTGGTCTACAGAAGTATTCAGGATCTCAGTTTCCACAGAAATAAATCAAGTTTCAATTTCTAAATACATTTACAGGTTCACTCAATCTAATTCTAAGTGAGACTTAATCTCACTTAGAATCACTTTTCCCAGTGCCTAACCTTGTATGAAGAGCCCAGCAGCCTACTTATCAGAAACTAATCAGAAAATTGTAGGAAAAAACAGGACCAAAAAGGATGTCAGGTGGTCAAGCAGCCCACCTTGCTGCCCCAGGCTGGGATTAACTCCATTTACCCAAATACCTATTTGTCTAATCCAAGAAAGGAGATTTTCCTGGGGAGGCTGTACAATCTCTACTAGTCAATCAGAAACAGAGAACAGATCAAAACCTCTCACTCTTTGCTGCTTTGGAGTGATTCCCTCTATAATATTCTGGTTTTTTTTACATCATAGAATGATGTAAATTATTATTGTTGTAGAAAATTATAGAAAGGTTTGTGTTGGAAGATCCCTAGGGGTTTATTTCCACCCACCCTGCCATGGAAAGGGACATCTCCTACCAGACCAGGTTGCACCATCTGACCTGGTCTTGAAGACATCCAGGGATGGAGCAGCCACAATTTCCCTGGGCAAGCTGTCCCAGTGTCTCACCAGCCTCAGAGTGAAGAATTCCTTCCTACTTTCTAATCTAAATCTACCCTCTTCCAGTTTAATTACATGTAAATGAATGATCAAAGCCACCTACTGAATAGACTTGGAAGAAATCAGAACAGATCAATGTTGCAGTTTTGCTGTTTGATGTTTATTGCTGTTTTTTGCTGTTATATTTTGCCACTTGTTCTATTTCACACCTAATAGGATGTTCAGCAATCTGTCTTTCTGTTCAGAAATGGTTTTAAGTGGGTGGTTTCCTCGGGTGGTTTTAAGCCTCTTGTATTAAAAAGTGGCTTTTGCACAGGAAAACTAATAAATGTGGCAAAATACAAAAGAAATAGAGCATATATTACATTTTATATGAAGCATTACTTCTCTAAGCAGTAGATACACAGAGCCCACCACACACGTGGAGTTAAATCCATTAGCAAGCAGAATTTTGTTATTTTTCCCCTTCAAGTTCCAAACGCATTGATCTGTGTTTCTCACTGGAAGAACAACACTGGGGATAGAAGAGTAAACAAAGGTTTCCTAATCTTCTAAGCTTCAGAGCAAATATGTAGTTCAAGCTGTATCCCAGAAGTGCTTTTAAAGCCCTCAGATGCATATCTTAGCAATCCTTGCTAAACTCTTGCATTATGTGCAAACTAAACAATGACATCCTTCTTTTTTGTCTGGAGAGGTCACAGACTGTCCTGGAGCTCCTCCAGGGCTGCACTGCCTGATTTTCCTGTATAGCATCCAAAATGTGCCTAATACATGCTCTACATTTGCAGTTGGTTGTTTTGGTTTGGGTTTTTTTTTTGCCTTGTTGCACACCAACCCCAACATGCCCATGTTTGTGTCACAAGGCTGATTATTTTGGTGCCCTCAGAGAAAAGGATTTTCTGCCAATGCAGTAGCAGAGTGTGTCCAGGAAAGGGGTGATGGCCTCAATAGAATAATTCCTTTACTGAACCCCAACTTGGTAATTAACTCCTCCTTTTGCCTTGAATTTGAACAAAAGGCCATAACTGTTGCTAGAATAATTTCTTGTACCTATTTATAGGTAGAAGAAGTGTGAGGGCTGATAACCTTAGCAGTGCCTTTGTGGTGGAGTGAAGCTCTGTTCTTTCTCACATGCACACACATTAGCCTGCATCCAGCCCTCAATATGTTCACGTTTTCACTTGTGCACACACTAATACCCAGTGACAAAGAAAGCTGAGACAGGCTTTCAGAGTTTCCATTTGGAGAGGGAACAAAAATGCCATCTAATTTGATCCTACAGAGTATTACAGAGGGATTGCAGGCCTTTTTATAATCCCTAAAACACTTCATTTGTTATTGTCAGGAAACGTAGCTTCAGCACTTGAGGAGCTTTAGGCAAACGTATGCACCTTTTGCAGCTTGCCAAGCCTTTTAATTGGCATTTGTAGCTTATTTGCACGTTAATAAATTCTTGATAATCAGAATTTTTAACCCCGGAACAAAGCCATCGACGTGAAGCAGTTTGTCCATAATCAACCAGCATCACAAAGGAAGACACAAGATCCAACTCACCATATGCTGCCGAGTGGAACTGTGCCAAGGAGCTTCCTCCCTTTCCCCTGGGCATGCTGAGAAGGCAGGGAACTGGCAGATGCTTTCTGTTGGGGCACTGCTGCCCATCCATGGCATGCACTGTCAAAAATAGCATCAGGTTGCTTTATCCAATCCCTGGCACCACCAAGGAATGGGGAAGGGATCACGATTCTCAGATTATATCTAAAGCAAGTTACTTGTGCCATGGCAACAAAGCAGCCTGGAGAGCCAGCACAGCAACCTGGCATCCTCATGGTCACTGCCCGACCAGCAGCACGCTGACTGATTCCACTGAAATGGGGAATTTGCTTGAGGGGATTAAATGAAGAATGTAATAGTCCTAAACTCCCTCTGCTTAATGAAAGAGAATTGAGACCTGCCAGGGACTATTCATTCCACCTGTTCTAAATGCTTATTTTAGGATGGGATTAACTGCTGATCAGAAGTATCTATACTTCTTTATTAGCTGTGCAGGAACCTGTGAACACAGCTTAGCTGGGAAATCTAAGATTTAGAAGGATAAAGTTTGATAAAAATGAATCCAAATAATTTGAAGACAAGCTTCTCTAGGTTAGCTAAGACAAGTACCTGTCTTCACTATTGCAGTGATGCCTCTCCATGCCTCTTCAGGGAGTCTCTCCTGTGCTGAAGGCTCCAGAGCTGGCTGCAATACTCCAGGGGAGGTCTGAGCAGAGCAGAGCAGAGGGGCAGAATCCCCTCTCTCCATCTGCTGGCCACACTTCTCTTGCTGCAGCCCAGGATGGATTGGCCTTCCTGGCTGCCAGTGCCCACTGCTGCTCACATCCAGCTTCTCAGCCACCAACACCCCCAAGTCCTTTTCTGCAGAGCTGCTTCCCAGCCCCTCATCCCCCAGACTGGATGGATAGCGAGGGTTGGTCCCACCCAGGACTCTGCTTTTAGTCTTGTTGAACCTCATGAGGTTCACCTGTGCCTCCTCTCCAGCCTCTCCAGGTTATCCACATACCTCTCTTAATTGCTTACAGGAGAGACCACAATGTTTATTCTCTTAGTTTAGGTGTCTGTGTTAAATCCCTCAAATTAAGAAGCATAAATACAAACCACAGTGCTAAATATCCCCCCTCAGATATCCCCTTTCTTTTCAGCAATCCCAGCACCATGCTGGTATTTCCCCAGTGCTATGGAGCTGTAAATCCTGCAGCTAACAGGGAAAATAACAGCTGGGCCAGCATGAAGTCACTTGGCTGTTGACCTTTGCAGATGGCTCTCAGGGAATGCTGCAGAGCCCTGCCCTGGTGCCTTCTCCCTGCCTAGGTAGATCTGCACAGTTCTCTGGTTTAACCATATTTAATTATGCATACTGCATACAAAATAATCAAGCAATACTCACTTTCGCTGGCTGCTAGCTCAGTGCCTCCTTATCTGTCATGAAAAGCTCTCACTCAGCATTTGCCCTTCTCGGGTCTAGGACTTTGCAGTGAGGAGAGGAGACTCTTATCTCTGTGGTTTGAAAATTCCAAGGCTGGTTTAATATTAGCAGCATAAGGACCTTCAAATGTTTCCTTTCAGCTTGAAGTCCCTCACAATTCCATGACAGATAGATTTATTTTAAAAAACCCAACAAATAAAGAAGAAAATAGACAGGAAAATAATTATTATTCATCACAGATTCCTCAGCAAACAGGAAGAGGGAATCCCTTTTTTAATTATTATTTTTTCTCATTGTAATTCTACGATTCTATAATAGTTTTGCTATTAGAAGTTCTCATTCTATCTTCTGAAAAAAAAATAGAGTTGTATTCTGAGCCTTGGATGGATTCTGTGACCTTTTTGTATATATATCTTTAGTAAAGCAAAGAGATTTTCTGTGTAAGTAAAGACTATAGTTAGTTCCAAAGCATCTGTTTGCTTCGGGCAAGAATAGTTTGGCCTATATTTAAATTTTCTTCTGAATTCCAATCCATACCATGGGTTTATTTCCACATCACACCCCACTGAACTCTACAGAAGTGTAAAGATGCTATCTGGGAAGGGAGAAGTGAGCCAGCTGCCCAAATGCTCTCAGCTAAATAGAGAAGCTGATGAGTGTTTTTTGTCATATGCTATTTCGAGAATTAAAATTCAGAGTAAATTAGAAGATAAAAGGAAGAGGCACAACAGTGCTGCCAGGAATGTCATTCCTGACAAGATGTGTTCTTACTGTCTGTCATATTGTTATCGTTCTTTATGGAATTCTGTAGGCAATAAAATATAATTTTTAAAAGAAATTGTTATAGACTGTGAAAAGAAAATCCCAAGGAAGGAAATTAATATGCAAGCTAAGAGGTGCTCTCCCAAATTAAAGCCCAGTAAGTAGTCCCTCATTTAAACCTTTGGTGACATGGAAAATAAGTTTATAGTCAGTTAATGCCATTTTCTCTCATTGGAAACTGTTGATCTAGAGTTTGGTGTGCTTGAGCACTTCCATCATGCTCCTAGGAGGAGCAGATTGTCATTTTCCCTATAGATTCTGCACTGTAACAGTAAAGAAGGGGCAGAATGGAGGCACTGGCAGTAATTTCACACAAGCAAGGCGATGCAGTGGCAGAAGGCAGTCTCTGCTGAATACTGGGCCAGTATGAGTACCAGAAGCTTGAACTCCAGTTGGAAAGTGCTGTTATTTCTCTGAGTAGCCTGGATCCAGTTACCATTCCTTTGAACTCTCCATATTAGTTTCCTTACCCTTGAAAACAGAAGAATTTCACATCTTCTTTCAGCTGGCTGAAGCATTAATGACACACTCTGGTGAACTGTGCTTTGAAAATGCAAAAAAAAGCAAAAAAAATCCTCTTTTTTTTTCCCCCTTGACAAGAAGTCAAGGCAACTACTTCTCATCAGCTCATGACTAGCAGAGGAAAACACAACCTGGCTCAGTGGTTTCACGGGGTGCCTGTGACCCACAGAGAAACAGTAAGATGCCTGTAGCTGTCCCATGAGCCATGGTACACTTTAATTAAGAGTTTGATGATAAGCTGAGGATACTTTTTCTGAACTCTTCTGAAGGTTGTCAATGCCTGAGATTCAAAATTGCCCAGGACAGGAAGGTTTATGGAGACAGGGAGATACAGAGGCCATATCTATATTTGCATTGAATTAACTTTGGAATCTGCCTGGTGTTTGACTGTCTGTTGGGAACACATGGATGATGATGTACATTCCATTTCTGAAGTGGCAATTAAGAACAAAAAAATTAACTATAAGGCAGTATCTGAATGACATCATGTCTTTCAGAGCCTCTGTCACATACATATTTTATTTTTTCCCATCAATTCTTTACGAATTTTGGAAAGATTACAAAAAAATAAGTGTAGTTCTCAAAAGAAATAGCTACCACACAATGTGAGAAACCACATGGATCCCCTAAAATACATGTTATTCTGTTTATTCATTTGAAATAATCTCTGAACCGCAGTGAGAGGAAAAAAAAATCCTGACTGAGGCCAAGTGTTAACATCCCACCTTGCAGTCTGCGATATTCTGAGAAAGAATAAACCAGAGAGGTACTTTGAAGATGTTAAAACACTCTATTTTTAACCTGTAGCAATGTGTGTAAAAAAAAAATGCCTTTGATGTATTCCAAGCATTAAGAAAAGTTCTCTAGCATAAAGTCACACACAAAAGTGTAGGTGGATTGAATACTCACACCTAATTTTGTAAGAACCAAGGAAGGCTGTTAATGAAAAAATAACATATTTAATGCAAAGAAGACCACGTGTACTATGGATCATTCTCCAAAGGAAATACTTCAGTGTGCTTAAATATAACCATGCTGAAAATAAGATGTCATAAAAGCCATTCTGCTTTCTCTCCCCTCCCCTTCCACTCCCTGCCTCCCAATTCCCTCCTCTCCACCTGCAGAATTCAGATTAGCTCATAAGGGGTCTAGCTCTTCGTTTCCAAAATGCCACTGGAGAAGAATTTCTCACGGTCTGTTTCTGAAGTGAACCATGACACAATCCATTCAGTTGCTGGTCACAGGGCTGACCTCCGTGGGTGCATTCCTCATGGAAGAAAGATGCTGATTCCATATCTGTCTGCTCCTTGGTGTGGGTGAGCATTAGAGGGGTCACTGCCTGGCCTGCAGACTTGGCTGCATTCATGGGTGTGCAAACTGATCTGCCTTCCTGCACCCCTCAGCAGAAAGCAGAAAGCAGCATGAGCTCCCAGCAGATCCAGGCAGCAGTTATTCAGGCAGGCTATGGATTTAATGATGACATTTTACACCCACAAAGAGGAGCAGCTTCATCTGCTCCCATAGATGACAGGACCCTCCCATTAACCCAAGGACAAACCCCAGCTCTGTCACAATAAGATCCCACAGATTTGTCATCCACACAGCCAGTGTAGATACTTAAAGTTGTTTGTTTAGTCTAGGAAGAGATGAATATAGGAAGACATGATAACCATGTTCAAACATATAACAAGATATCACACAAAAGAAAAAAGAAGGGAATTAATCATTCTCCCCATCCAGTGGAAAGTTATCTGTTAATGGGCCTGTGTCGCAGCTGTGGAGACACAGATATAGGGGGGAAATATCAGTGCAAGGAAGCACAGAAATAGGTTGCTAAAGGAGAAGGGGATCTCTATCATGGTTTTAAAAGTAGAGTAGATAAATATATGTCTGAAATGACACAGGCTTGTTTCTTGGGGCTCAGGCCAGGAATACAGCACATTTCAGTGTCTTCCAGATCAGCTGTCCACAAATCTACAAATAATTAAAAAGAAGCAGAAAATATTCTGAAATTTTATCTTGCAAAGGTATTTTATCTTGCAAAGTTTCACACAGGAATCATTGAAAGACAGTGACATATTTTCCCCCTGAGCATGTTGTGCAAACAGAGCTTGCATGGGACCAAATTCAGCCCTTTGTTGCATCCTTTGCATAAACAACATCACCACCAATTTTGGAAGGTAAAAGCTTAGAAGGTAAAGTCTTGGGACAAATTCCCTGCCTGTACAAATTGGCCTAGCTCCAGTTTCACTTAGTGGATTCATTCTGGGTTTTCTTTACTGCGCCAGTCTCTGGGCACTTGACTTAGAGTCTTCTCCTGATGTCCCCAGCCTGAGCAAGTCAGACTTGCCACCCTGACTCCATCCACTCCGAGGGTGCAGCAGCCACACAAAGAAGCCAAGTGCTTCAAGATGTCTTGAACTGTGGGAGCATTCATGGCTCTGTCTAATTAAGCAAATACAGGGAGCCAGAAAGAAAAAAAAAAAATGGGGCAAGAGCAGTTAAATCCAGGAAGAGGTCAACCCCGGTTGGTAATTAGCAGGATAATGGATCAAAGAACAGCACTTAACACAGGAAATATTGAGCACCTCGTCTTTATAGCCCAATCTGATAAAAATTGGGTTATACATTTTCTCCTAAGTGAACCGGAGGCAGCTACAAACAGGGGGTTATTGTTTCACCTCGCTGGGAATTGTGCTTGGGGGTTTTTTTTTGCATGCTTGATGTGCTACAGAAGAGCAGCCCTTATGCCACATACTGATGTAGGTCTAATGATCTCTTATCTCCACATCCACAGTGCTTGCTCCAAAAGCAAAGAAAAATGAAAGCCTTTCAAATGGCTTTGCCCCTAAAAAAACCTGCCTCTGGGTTTTTGTTTGTTTAGTGGGTTTTTTTTATGTTGTCTTTCCTCTTTGGCTTACAAATAAGTCTATCCAGTGCTTTGTTTTAACAGGTTTCTTGTTCCAAAGGAGTCATGTGCTGGCACTGAGTTCTGTTCTTCAAACACTAATCAGAAAACTTAGTTCAGACAGAAAAGGTAAGAAATAAAAGTGAAGAGAGGAAAGGTCTTCAGTGCCATTGTTACATTAATGCCTCAAAATTACCTATTAGCAAATATTACACTACTCCAAGACTGTCCCTATTGATACTTCGATTTTAGCTCCTTGCAAATTAAGGGGAAATCACACAATGTTGTATGTGCTGGACTCAGTCTGACATGTCACTCTTTGGTTTATGCACCCAAATCATCCAGAAAAAAAATCACAACCAAAGATCCAGTGCTCAAATAAAAGCCAAACAAAGAAACCCAAATGAAAACAAACAGCAAACAAAAACCCAAACAAAACCAAACAAAATAAAAATAGAAAACTACATCTTCTGTCACATTTCTCCCTGGAGACACCTTTGGGTGCATCCTCACTGGTGACTGCAGTGTGAACTCTGCCCTGACTCCACGGTCAATGCACAGGGATAGTTCTTCCCTGGTTAAGTAAAACCACCTAAAGTTAGGCTCTTCCTCTGAGCTTTTCTGGGAGCAGACTTTCCCTGTCCACAGATTACACTGAATAAGGTTTTCTTTTTCCTTTTAGACACAAGCAGCCTTTCATTGTTGTCTCCTGACTGGGATCAGGAGCTATTTGAAGTGGATCAGCCACATTCAGAACAGAAATTGTCCCCATCAGTAACAAATTCACAGTAGAAGACAGGATTTGCTCTTGCTGCTGGTTCCACCACTAAAAGCTGCCTCCAGAGTCAATAGTACACTCTGTTCTAGACACTGCAAAAGGGAATGGGGATACAGACTCAGTCTCATATTATTTCATGGATTGCTTCTCTTGCCTAAGAAAGCTGGACTCACTTTAGAATCAGGGCAAAGACAGTGCAGCAGCAGAGCTCTGGCCAGACACAAAATATTCACAACTGCATACTGCCCTACAATTCTGATTTTTCACTGTGAAATAAAAGCTTTTTATGTTTCACGGGCATTAGAGTAGAGCACAGTTTCTAATCAAGGATTAAGAAAAAAAAGAAGGGGAGAAAGGAAGGCTCACACATGTCAATTACCACTAAAAGCCTCCCTGACAACTAAACTGACTACTTCTTTTCATTTAAGCCGCCTTATAAATGCCCTAAGCACAAAGCATCCAGGCCTCCCTACAGCTCATTGGTGCCAAGTGGATTAGGCTGGCAGAGACTGCGCTGGTTTAATCCCTTTTAATGCCTTGTACCTTCAGTCTGATGAGCAGCCAGGCCCTTTCACTGCAGCCCCACAGCTCATCAGCAATAATGACTTACCACTGCCATCACCAGTGCTGCTCCCTGTGCTCCAGACCTTCACCCTGTGTCAAACAGCTGGGGAAAACTTCAACCCTCACTGAAATTCCCCTCCTAACAGCTCAGCTGTTTCCAAGTTGCCTAGTGGAGGGTGGTAGCATTTACACACATTGCCTCTGGAAAGTGTAGATGAAAAGTTGGCAATAAAAGGCTGGTTGCTGGCAAGTCATTGAAGAGAACTTTTCACACATCAGCCACGTGGCATTCATTCACATCTGAGTTTTATCCCTCTGGAATACAACACCAAGTAGTGTTTCCCAGGCTTTTCTGTACTCAGGGTGGGGAGGGATGGATCAGACTTGTGTTTTTGGAAGTACCAGGAGAGGTGTTAATCAGTCTGGGAAGGGTGAGGCATTATCCCTGGGCTCACTCCCACAGCATCCCTGGCAGTGCACCTCAAAAGCCACTTCCATGGGGCTTTTTGTTCCTATTGCTGGGTAAAAGCAGAAATGGTTAGGATTCAGTCACCTACCTGTAGCTTTTCAAAAATCAGTTGTCTAGGCTAAACCATACCTGTTTCCTTTATAACCAATGGTGCTGCCTTCATTTTGTTTTGTTGGGTTTTAAAACCTGTAGTTTTAGGAAGGAAAAAAAAAAGTTAGCCTCAAATTCTCTATATTATTTTGAAATATATATATTGAAAATAGTAGTTTATAAATTATTATTTTATATTGGCACTGCATGGTTGTGAGTGAGGTACACTTGCCTGGTCACAGGATTATATTCTTGATTCTCAGAAAGAAATCACAAGGGCAGTCAGGTTCCCTGCTCTGAGATAACTTTCCCTTATGGAGACTCAGTGTCTTCTCTAACATGCCCTGTGCAAACATCCAGTGGAGAAATCCCATTAACTTCAAACAAGCATGGCTGAGATTCCTAGTTTGTATGGGTGACCTGTGGCAAACTGAAGTGTTTGTCACCTCGGTGACTCAGAGAAGTTATTAAGGGAAGACTGAAGGAGGATGTCTGTCTGAAGGACAAATTATCTTGCATCAACTTTATTTTTCAGGATGAAAAATTGCTGCCCCGCAGAGCCCTTGGCCATCAAACAAGAAGGGCATAAAACATGAAGTGGATTTCTTTCTGTCTTCATTGAAACATGATCGCTTTTTAAATAAATCTCTCTTTTGAATGGGAATGAAGACATGCTGTGTGGTCTGTAATTACCCTTATCAGGCAGCTCCCAATAAAGCTAAGGGCTTATTTGTGGGCTCATTTTTTACTGATATTTCTGTGCACAGCTGAAGGTTAAATTCGTGTAGGGAATGGGTGAAACTACATGAGCTTCAGCTCTGTCTTTGAGCATTTAACTCAGCATAACTCTGAATACTTAGCTCAGAAATTGGGTTAAAAAAAAAAAAGGGTTTAAATTAAAGAAGAGGAGATGGAGACTGGATATCAGGAAGAAGTTCTTGACTTTGAGGGTGGTGGCTCAGTGGCACAGGCTCCCCAGGGAGGTGGTTGAGGCCCCATCCCTGGAGCTATTCCAGGGGAGGTTGACCAAGGCTCTGAGCAGCCTGGTCTGGTTGAGGGTGTCCCTGCTCCCTGCAGGGGGGCTGCACTAGATGACCTTTGGAGGTATCTAAACACTCTAGGATTCTATGATTCTATGAAAGTTGCTTTCTGGCTCCTTTGCAAACCACACACTAGTTATCCACATTGTCTTTACCACTGGGTGGGTGGTATTACTCTGTTTCCATCTGCTCCAGGTTCCCAAAGATGGCAGCAGTCAAAGCATGTGGATCAGCTGCTGGGTTCTTCTCCATGCCCACGGTGTCAGTGTGGAGTGTGAGTGCTGAGTGTGGAGCAGCCTGGCACAGCTGCAGCTGCAGCCCAGGGGCACCCAGAGCTATCAACTGATGTCAACTGCACAAACACAACGGAGAGCCCGGCCTGTGGGGGAGGTGGAAATGGGAATTAATTGTGAATCCTGAGCTCACTGTGCATGCATGAATGCTCAGACCTGAATGACTTCCACAACCTCATTCCAGAACCTGTCAAGTGACAAAGGAAAGACTTTTTTTCTCCCCGGTTTTCCATTTATTGCTGTATTTTTATCATCATCTGACAGCTTAGTTACAGTTTGCCACTGAAAAGCTTTTCATGGCACTAGAGAGTTGGCACCTAAACATAACAATTAACCTTATTCAGTAAAATACCTACATTCCATAAAATCACAGGCAAGGCACAAACAAAACCTATCAGTAGTTTTAATCACATAATTCATGCATCTGGGCTGTGTTTGAAGATAAATCTCTCCTGAAAAAAATTCTTCTGCAAGAAAGTGGAGACAATAAATGAGAGAGTATATGTTGAAGCAGGTCCACTGATTAATTTATTTGTTGTCAGATTTGTGGAAGTAAATTTCAGTGTTTCAGAAAAAAAAAAAAGAAAAGTGACTTTAAAAAATATCTTTCCAGCATCCATGGAAAGAAAGGAAGAGAAGAAAGAGAAGTCTGGAAGTACACATGAGAAAATCCTGCTGGCTTTGGCAAAATTTTACATTTATTTATGGCTTCACACAGGCACAGAGGTGATAAAGGTGGCAAACACTCAGGATTAGCTCTATTTTCAGACACTTCATTTAGAGATTAAATTCTATACTACTAGCTTTTCTGCTTCACAAACTGTCATTTATCAGGATATGTTTAGAACAGAGATCACTGAATTGCATTAAATGTTGATTATTAAAAAAAAAAAAAAAAAGGAAAAGAAAAAAAGGGGGGGAAAAAAAACTCCAAAGAGCAAAATTTGTGACATGACCTTTGGTATTGGGATTGGCGTGT
>JANHGL010016649.1:0-19018 GCA_024611195.1 Ceyx melanurus
TATTTTTTTTTTCCCCCCCTTCCTTCTTTCCCCCTCTTTATAACATCACTCGCTCGCCCGGGGATGGCCGGGGGTCTGCCCGGGCTGGGGGCATGGTGGGACCGGGAACCGGCGCATCTCACCCCGCCGCCGGCTCTCAGCCCCACCGCCGGCCCGGGGCTCGCTAGGACCGGCCTTGGCTTGCGATGAACCCCGAAAGCTTGGGGTGCCTGGGCGGGGATGCGGCAGGGACTGAGCGCTCCGCGGTTGCCGAAGCGGCAGCGCGGGCTCCATCCCGGGGATGCTCAGCATCCATCCCTCCCCCCAACGCCGCTCCCGGAGCCCGAGCCCGGAGAAGCTCCGCGGCCGCTCGGTGAGCAGGGCCGAGGCCGCCCGAGTCCCCGGTTCGTTCGCCGGGACCGGGGCCTGTCATGGCTCGGGACGGCTCGGCACGGCACGGCTCGGACATCCCCAGCCCGCTCGGAGGCTGCGAACAGCTCCGCCGTATATCCGAGCCCGTTTTTTTTCCGGCTGTCGCGATAGGCTCCTGTCGCCGACAGCCCCGCTTTTCGCAGCCCGAAGCCTCCTCGGGCATCTGGCGGGGGAACGAGCAGCGCTCGGGAGCCGGTCCCGGGGTCCCGCCCGGGGTGTCCCCTCTCCTCGGCGGCCGCCGCAGCCCCGGCGGAGCTGAGGTCAGAGCGGGGTCAGCCCCTTCCTCCGCCCGGCCTCGGTCCTACCGGGGCCGCCCCGATGTGCCCGGGGCTGGGAGAGGGTCTGGGGGTTCGGTCCCCCCACCCCGGGGCAGGGTCCCCCCCTTTCTCCCGAGCATCACACCGGCTACCGAGAGGGATTTTCCCTCCGCTCGGTTCCAGGCAGCGCTGGGGTCTGTTCCTCCTCCCCCTCAGCATCGCACCGGGGGGGGTCTCTTACCCCGAGGGGGTCCCTCGTAGCAGGCACGGGGAGGTTCTCCCGTTCCGAGCATCATGCTGGGCGCCGGCGAGGTCCCCCCTGTCCCAAACACGCCATGGGGGTGGTTCCACATCCTGGGTACCAGTGGGGTGTCCTCCCATCCCGAGCATCGCACGGGGGGTGCCTCCTTACCGGGCACCGGGAGGTTCCCCCTCCTGGGCACTGCCCTGGGCATGGAGGGGTCTCCCCCCACCTCGGGCACTGGGATTCCCCCTCCTCCCCCCGGGCATTGCACTGGGCACCGGGGGTTGGGGAGGGTTTGTCCTCCCCTCCTGAGCATCACCCCTGCCACTGAGGGGTCCCCCTGCCCCCCAAGCATCCCCTGGAACCTCTGCGTGTTGCCCGGGGGGGGGGTTGGGGACCAAAGTGACGTCCCCCATGGTGTTGAGCCTGGGCAGGGTCCGGCCTCAGGGTGACTCCAACCTGCCCTGTGCCCCCCTCCACAGATGTCCCCAAGGCCACCGAGTCCCGGGGTGACACCGACGGCCCCCGCCGGGGCTCCCTGTGCGACCGCCACTGCACCATCAACACCCTGCAGGGGGACCCGGGGGACATGGGCTGCCACCTCCACCGGCCACGCCTCCCCCCAGGTAGGGCAGCCGGGGGATGGGCCGGGCATGGGGGGCCTGGGGGGGTGTCCCCCGTCGCTCTTTGTCACCCTCTGTGCCCCCCGCAGCCGTGTGCACCCCGTCCTGCTGCCAGCAGCACTCGGAGGAGGTCTGTGAGAGCTGCCTGGTGAAGACCACCCTGACGGCTGAGAACGTGGTGGAGGCCAACAAGCTCTCCAACAACTACAAGGTGGGTGCCAACAGCACCTGGGTGCTCCTGGATGGTCGTCTTGGGTTGTTTGTTTTTTTTCCTCAATCCCTTCTCTCCACCAAAAACCCCCTCTCTGCAGTTTGGCTTCAAGAAGTGGAAGAGCCACGTGACGGAGCGACCCTGGGAGGACCGGTCGGAGATCGTCAAGGAGCTCTACTCTGACCTCAACGTCATCAGGGGCTCTGGAGGTGGGTGGCTCTGGGGACACCCCGGGTGGTGGCAGCGTGGATTGGGGGCGATAATGGCTCCAGCCTGTGTCTCCCCTCCCCCAGGCTCCACGGTGACGTGTGGGAATGTCCTTTACCTGCTGCTCTTCGGCTGGTGGCTCTCGCTCCTCTACGTCCTCGTGGCTGCCCTGATGTTTGTCACCATCGTGGGGGCTCCTTATGGTGAGTCCCTGATTTGGGGACCCCCATGTGAGGGGGCTGGGGGAGCTGTGGGTCTCCTGGCTGAGCCCACGATGGCACCACTGGGTGCTGAGGTCTCCAGTCCCCCCCAGAGCTGATGCTCGTGTCCCCACAGGGCAGCTCTGCTGGGACCTGGCTGGGTATTTCCTCTGGCCCTTTGGCAAAGTCATCCAGAAAGTGGAGGTACTGGCACACCCCAAAGTGGGGACACCCCCCAGGGAGGATGCTTGGGGTGTCCCCTGACACCCTCTGTCTGCTCCAGGTGCCCAAACCTTGCCAGACACAGGACACAAGTGAGGCTGGCAAGGGGGAGAGCTCAGCCCTGCTCGGGGGCCCCGTCCCACGCCGCTGGAGGCCATGGTGCTGGCAGGATGCTGGATACTGGGTGAGCTGCCCACGGGACACGGTGACACCCTCTTCCTCAGGGTGGGATGGACACGAGGAGAGATGTCTGCTCAGGGCAGGGGTGGAGTCCCTGTGACCCCTGGAGGGGTTTCCAAGCCCCTCGTGGAGCTGTGGTGCTGAGGGCCGTGGCTCAGCGGTGCCCTGGCAGTGCTGGGGGATGGTTGGATCCATGAACTGGAAGGTCTCTGCCAAGCAGAGTGGTTCTGTGACTCTGTGAGCCGTGTGTATATTTCTGTGTGTGCTGTGGTGTGTGCACGCACACGTGTGTGTGCTGTGTACATGCACAAGTGTGTGTTGGGGAACAGGTAGAACCAGCCCTTGTCCATTGGGCTCAGCCAGCCCTGCTCTGCACCTCTCCTCTGCCCATCCCAGTGCCCTTCCCTTTCCCCCACCACCTGCTCCCGGGGCCTCGTCGTTCCCCATCAGGCTCTGGCAGCGGCTTCATCTCTCTCTGAGCTCTGGGGTGGGGGTGTCTGTGTCCACAGAGGTCGGGCAGCAAGCACACGAGCACGCCTGCAGACAACTACCACCTGGCCAGGAGGAGGACCCTGCAGGTGGTGGTCAGCTCCCTGCTCACCGAGGCCGGCTTCGAGAGCGCCGAGAAGGCAGCAGTGGAGACACTGACAGAGATGCTGCAGAGCTGTGAGTGTCCAGCAGAGCCACCCACACCCCCTCACGTGGGTGGTTTGGTTATGGTGATGCGTAGTTGCTTTCTGAGTGTGTGGAAAGTGTCCAGTGTTGGGCCCCTCGCTCCAAGAAGGATGTTGAGGTGCTGGAATGAGTTCAGAGAAGGGCAATGAAGCTGGTGAAGGGTCCGGAGAGTTTCTCCTATGAGGAAAGGCTGAGAGAGCTGGGGCTCTTTAGCCTGAAGAAGAGGAGACTGAGGGGAGAGCTCAGCAGTGTCTTGTCAGTATGTTAAGGGTGAGTGTAGGGAGGATGGAGCCAGACTCTGCTCAGTGTCACCCAGTGCCAGGAGAGGCAATGGGTGCAAGTTGGAGCACAAGAGGTTGAGGGGAAACACAAGGAAAAACTTGTTCCCAGTGAGGGTGCCAGAGCCTGGCAGGGGCTGCCCAGGGAGGTTGTGGAGTCTCCTGCTCTGGAGACACTTAAGACCCCCCTGGATCTGTTCCTGGGTGACTTGGTCTAGGTGCCCCTGCTCAAGCAGGGGGGTTGGACTGGATGATCTTCTAGATCCCTTGTAATCCCTAACATTCTGTGATTCTGGTTTTCTTTTGTCCCCTCAGACATTTCTGAAATTGGGAGGAGTGCCAAGTCCTACTGTGAACACACGGCCCGAACCCAGCCCACGCTCTCGGATATAGTGGTGACTCTGGTGGAAATGGGTGAGCACTTGACTGCTCCCACTAACTCCATCTGCCTGTGTTGCACAAGCTTTGGATGTGCTGAGTGAGCAGGAAGATCTGTCCCCCCTGTTTCTGCTGTTTGTGTGATTTGGTGCCTGCTGTTCTGGGCCTCACGCAGGTGTTGCTTCTGTGGAAGCAGTATGAAGATAGAGTGTGTGTTTTTTCCTTCTCGTGTAATTTGGAGCCCTTGGGAATATTCTGGAGAAGCCTAAGAGGGGGATTTTTGTCAGGATAAAGTTGGTGTGATTTCTGTTTCCTCTGTTGTGTTTCAGGGTTCAATGTTGACACTCTTCCTGCCTATGCCAAGCGCTCCCAGAGGATGGTGATCACTGCCCGTACGTAGGAAAACTTTTCTCTTCTCATGCAGGGATTGCAGTTCATTTGGCATCCTCTTTGCTGGCCTCCAGAGAGCTCCTGCTCTTCTGATGGGTGATCCAGTTTGTGTGAAGGATTCCTGCAATGCCTGTGTCACAGGTGAAGGAAGGGCCCCTCTGCCAAATCAGTTGCCGTTGCTTCAGCATCCTCATTGCACGGGAGAACCCTGGAGATGGTTTTGTCCTCCTCCTGTAGCAGAGAGGGGCCAAGGAATCCTTGTTCCCTTTTGGGATGGCCAGCACAGTCTGAAATGCCTGCTGGAGGGGTAGCTCTGTCCTGTTCACAGCACTGGAGACACAGCTGGGGGGGAGCTCACACATCATGCCTGCCTCTTGATTTGTGTCTTGTGTTTTTTAACTGTAGCTCCTGTGACCAACCAGCCCGTGACTCCCAAAGCCCTGACAGCTGGACAGAACAAGCCACATCCATCCCACATTCCTGGCCATTTCCCTGAGTTTCCAGATCCTCACACTTACATCAAGACACCAGTGAGTAGAAAAAAACCCAAAAAAGCTGTTTTGTGCCTTGTGGGGTCTGTGTGAAGTCACTGGCACCAGGAGGGCTGTGTTTTTACTGCTGAGCTGGTACTGTTTGTCCAAAATGTTGCTTTTCCTGGCTTAGGAAAACATCACTGGCTGTTAGTGGGTTGCCCTCACTGTAGGTTTCTGGCTGGTTGACATCTGTAGCTCCCTGACAGTCTGTGCATGTCACTGTCAGCACTTAACCTGGAGCATCTCTTGACCACTCTCAGGAGTGGTGTCCCCAGGGCTCAGTCTTTGGGGCTGGTCCTGTTGATGATTTGGATGAGGGGATTGAGGCACCCTCAGTAAATTTGCAGATGACACAAAGTTAGGTGGGAGTGTTGATCTGCTGGAGGGCAGGAGGCTCTGCAGAGAGATCTGGACGTGTTGGCTGAGGTCAACTGTATGAAGTTGTATCATGGCCACAACCACCCCTGGCAGCTCCAACCTGGGGGAGGAGTGGCTGGGAAGCTGCCTGGCAGAAAAGGACCTGGGGGTGCTGGTGACACCTGGCTGAACATGGGCCAGTGTGTGCCCAGGTGGCCAAGAGGCCAACGGGATCCTGGCCTGGATCAGGAACAGTGTGGTCAGCAGGAGCAGGGAGGTGCTGGTGCCCCTGTACCCAGCCCTGGTGAGGCCACCCCTGGAGCTTTGTGACCAGTGTTGGGCACCACAATATAGGAGGGAATAGGGAGGTGCTGGAGAGAGGTCAGAGAAGAGCAACAAGCCTGGTGAGGGGATTGGAGAACAAACATGTCCTGTGGGGAGAGGCTGAGGGAATTGGGGTTGTTTAGTCTGGAGAAAAGGAGGCTGTGGGGTGACCTTATTGCTCTCTACAGCTCCTGACAGGAGGGTGCAGAGCTGTGGGTGCTGGACTCTTCTCCCTCATAACTAGTGACAGTACCAGGGGAAATGGCCACAAGTTGCTCCAGGGGAAATTCAGATGAGATATGAGGAGAAATTTCTTCAGTGAAAGAGCAGTTAAACATTGGAAGGGATTGCTCAGGGAGGTGGTGGAGTCCCCATCTCTGGAGGTGTTCAAGAGATGAGTAGATGTGGAGCGTGGTCTGGTGAGCATGGAAGCGTTGGGTAGAAGGTTGGACTTGATGATCCTGGAGATCTTTTCCAACCTTATGACTCTACGGTCTGCCTCCTGGCAGCGTTTCGAGCTTCATCTGCTTTCCATTGCATCCACTAACTGAGTCTTGCTGATTCCTTCCTTGCTCCCCAGACGTACCGGGAGCCCGTGTCCGATTACCAGGTGCTGCGGGAAAAGGCGGCGTCGCAGCGGCGCGACGTGGAACGAGCCCTGACGCGCTTCATGGCGAAGACGGGGGAAACGCAGAGCCTCTTCAAAGACGACGTGAGCACGTTCCCACGTGAGTTACCCAGGGCACTCTGAGCTGCAGACACAGCTCTCTAACCACGTGTAAGCCCATTTAGAATCCTTGCTGCTGAAGGAGGTGAGCGCTGAATAATCGAGGCCTGCTGGCCGTTTTGAGGCCTGTTCTGAGGCCTGCTGGCCGTTTTGAGGCCTGTTCTGAGGCCTGCTGGCCGTTCTGAGGCCCGTTCTGAGGCCTGCTGGCCGTTCTGAGGCCCGTTCTGAGGCCTGCTGGCCGTTCTGAGGTGCTGGAAAGATGGGAAATGAGGAATTCTTTAGTTAAAATGATGATGAAAAAAACAAGTGGTAGGCTTTCACCCTCACCAGAGGGTTTCTTCTGCTAGTCTTGGCTGATAGGTGCTAAATTCCAAGCTCAGCCCAATCCTGTCTCTGCCCATGAGTGACTTTTAAATGAGTAATTTAATGTCTTACATTTTTGTGGTGGGCAGTGGAGCTTTTCCTGTTTCTCTGTCTGCAAAGCAGTGATGAGAATTCCCAGCTTCCAAAGGCTCGCTGACAGCACAGATGTCAGTGTTATCTTCAGGGGAACTGATGCTTCAGTCTGTGAGATAATTGAATTTTTCTAGATGTCAGGAAGGATTTTTTTTGTTGTTGTTGTTAGTATAATGCTGTGTCCTTGGCTGGAAACATGAAGAGGCCTCAGAAAACAGGAAATTAGAGGCTGTCATCTTTTAGGGACGGCATATTTAATTCCTCATGCCTGGGGAGAAGCAGGAAAAGAGTGTGTTTATTTAAAACTAGAACCAGTGAGAGTGTTTGGAAAGTATCACCCTTTGTGCTTCATAGTCTCTGAGTTGAGGGGTCTCCTCCCAGCTTGCTGAGGATGTCCTTTTCTCTGACTCTAGTGATTGCTGCCCGGCCTTTCACTGTGCCCTACCTGACAGCTCTGCTGCCCTCGGAGCTGGAAATGCAGCAGATGGAAGAAACAGATTCATCTGAGCAAGACGACCAGACAGACACTGAGAACCTGCCCCTGCACATGAGCACGGTACGCCCAGCCTGAGAGATCAAGGTCTCTTGGGTCTTTCTTCAGCTTATGAAACCTGGTTCTTTGCCCTTCTTGCCTGCAGCTGGGCAGAGTGGGTGGAAAATGGCAGAGTGGGTTGTGTTTCACCAGGTGTAGGTGACTAAACATTGTCATGATTCTTGACCTTTCTGCAGCATGTAATGCAAATTGAGGTTGGATGATGAGCTTTCAGTACAGCCTTCATTTCGGTGTTGGGGGGGAGAGGATTGTCCCAGGATCCCACAGCATTCTCCAAGGGGTTCTCCTCGTGTTAGAAATGAGGAGCCCTCACCTCTAGAGCAGCTCCTTGTGTGCTGCTGTTTATCTTGGCTGTTCGCTACCTGTTTTACCCTTAGGTTATGTGTTTTGGACTTTGAAGCCTTGTTAGCCTAACTTTGGTTGTTTATGCTTCTGTTGTTTCTTTTTCACTGTGGCAGGATGATTCAGGAGCTGAAAAGGAGAATGCTTCAGTGCTCCAGCAGAGCACCTCCCTGGCAGGCAGTCGGAACGGGGAGGAAAATGTGATAGACAATCCCTACCTGCGACCAGTCAAAAAGCCCAAGATCCGCAGAAAGAAGTGAGGTGCAGCTGGCTGCTCAGAGCAAGAGGAACCTGTGGGGTTCACCTCCACTGCTCTGGGGGAGTGGTGAGTGAGACAGGAGAGGAAATCCAGCCGTGTGGCAGAAGCAGAAAAACTCTCTGCCTATTGAACTACACTCTCATCCTGGTTTGCAACCCTCCCTCTTTTCCCACTGACTGGGAACCACCAATGGCCACTTGCCTTCAGAGCTTGGAAGGCCACCAGGTTACTGATGGGAACTGTCTCCTTTGCTTCTCTTTGTTCTCACTGGCAGCAGGATTTGACTCTCTGAAGAGGTGGGGGGCACAAAGGTTTTTCCAGCAGGCTCTGCAGAATACAAAGGCATAATTTGTTCGTGGCTGCCTGGCAGGCTAGGAAAGAGACTTCTGCAGTCAGCCCTGCCTGGCTTTATAATCTAAGGAGCATGTACTAACAGAGAAAGGAAAATCCCAGAGAGTTTTCTTTCTTTGGAGTCTTGACAGGTGAAAACAGACTTTTTTTCTTTAATAAACTAAAGGCATCTGATGTGTTGGAAAGAGAGTGAAGTGTAAATCCAGAGCTAAGATGGCATTGTATCCTGACTTTGCTGACTGCAGCTGCACTTCTGACTTAAATGAGCTAAATGTGGTGTTTACCCTGTTCTGCTTTGAGGTTATTTTCTAGCAGGGTGACTGGCAGGATCCAGCAGCTGCTTCAGGCTGGTTTTCAGTTCTATTGGCAGTTTCAACACAGCACAACTCCTTTGAGAGTTCTCTCCTTCACCAGCTGTTCCCAAAGATGCTGTGCTGAAAGACTTGGGATATGGACTAAAGCTCTATTGCTTGGGGGTTGCAGGGCCCTGCTCTTGGTTGCATAATTTTTCATCTGGTTGATTCTCAAATACCAGGTTTTTATCCACAGAAGTCACTCTTTTTTTCATCTTTATTTTCCAAGATCAGATGTTCTGATGATGTGTCTATTGGAATTGTTAGATGCTCCTGGAGTGCTTTGCTTCTGTTTCCATTCACCCTTTACTTAGGCAAAACAGGGGTTAAATTTCTTGAGCAAAAGACTCCTGTAGTTTGCTCCAGTCTCCCCAGCATCACATTTGGATGAAAATGTGCTGGTAGAGGCAGCAGAGACTCCCTGCTCCAGACTGCCAGGCAGGTGGTGGTTTCCTGGAGCACTAGGAGCTGAAGGTTCCTGCCAAACAATTTGACATAAGAGTTCTGCACGTGCCACTGGCCCTTCTGCTGGTGCCTTGGTTATACAGAGTAACTGATGTACAGACACATGGTGTATGTATGTATATAGAAAAATTTCTATCTTTTTTTACTTGGATTGAGCATTTTTAATAAGGAGAAAATCCCTCACTGGGTAGGGGAAAAATGTAGAATGAAAATAGTGATTTTTATGTTCATAATAAAAGAAAATTTATCTTCTACAAGCAAAACTGGCTGAGTCCTTAAAGTTTCAGGAGTAGAAAAGCATCTGAGTGGAGCCTGTGTGTTTTCAATAAGGTGTGTTTTTCCTCTTGCATCTCTTCCATTCTCCAGTGACATGCCTTCCACAGGAGGAATTCCTCTGCCCCAAGGAGACCAGCACAAACTCCCAAACACTTTTTAAAAAATTTATTTATTATTGAGAAGTAATTTCCTTGAAAGGCAGCATACAAACCCCAAGGAGCAGCAAGTCACCATCTCTCCCTTTGCCCCAGGTTTGCTGATGTACTCCAAAAAACCAACCTGTGTCCAGTTTGGGCTCATCCCATCATGTAACCTGCAGGAGAGGTGAGAGCTGAGAGCAGCCCCTTCAATGAAGTAACAGTTGTAGAAAATCCACAGAAGTTGGTGAAGTTTAAAGCTCCTGGAAAAGTCACTTTAAAGAAAAGGGCTGATGGTAGAAGAGCTCTGGGTGTCCCTGAGAAGAGAAGGAAGAGCTCAGCTCCCACCAAAGGGAGCAGGACTGGAAATTTTAATCTTTTTTTTTTTTTTTCTTTTTTTGGTCAGTTGGCAAGAATTTACATTTACCTGATTTCAGCAGGCAAAGCAAAAGCTGTTTTCACTTTAACCACAACTCAACCCAATGTGCCTATAGCACCAAAGCCTACACTGTGGTGAGTCCTTCAGAATACCACAGCAACTGAGGTGAGCTGGGGCTAAAAACCTCTGCAGACTTCACTTACGTGGGGTCATCATTCTGTCAATCGTTGCCCTCTTCTGTAAAACAAAAGGATATTTACCATGTTAGTGGCTGTGAGTGGGTTTTCCAGGATTCTTCTTGAAAATGGGTAAAAAAATAAAACAGGAGCAGGAGAAAGCCCATGTGAATTGTAGCCTGGCTCAGGTGGGGTTCCTGTCTTGTGCTGCTGATATTTTTCTGGCTGCTGTTGGTTCTGTGTTGCTGGGAAGAACTGTGATGACCACAGCAGCTCTCCTCAGCTCTCTCTCAAGTTTGTCCTCAGCCTGGGACAGGCCTGGACAACCCTGGAGAAGGTGGCAGAAGTTGTTCCTCAGCTCCAGCCTAAACCTCTCCTGGGGCTACTTGAGGCCAATTCCTCTTGTCCTGGTGCTTGTTCCTTAGGAGCAGAGCCCAACCCCCCCACGGCTCCAACCTCACAGAATCACAGAATGATTTGGCTGGAAGAGACCTTCAGGATCATCAAGTCCAGCCATTAACCCTAACCCTAACACTACCTCCTGTCAGGAGCTCTCAGATCCACAAAGTCTCCCGATTCTCCTCTCCAGGCTGAACAAGCCCAGGTCCCTCAGCTGCTCCTCACCACACTTGTGCTCCAGACCCTTCCCCAGCTTTGTTGGCCTTCTTTAGCCACGCTCCAGCCCCTCAATGTCCTTCCGGGTGTGAGGGGCCTAAACACGACCCCAGGATTTGAGGTGTGGCTTGGAAAGGCCGAGCTTGGGGCTCAGCCCCGGCTGAATTTACCTTTATTTTCCACTTTGAAATCCGAGGGGAGGAGGTTGTCCTGCCGGTTCCCCAACACGAAGGCCAAGAAGGACAGAATGAGGGCGTCGAGGATGCCGATGATGCAGAGGATGTAGGCCCAGCGCACGGTGCAGGCGCCCAGCGTGTACTTGTCCGTTTTGTCCCCGCACAAGCGCTTCACCTCCTTCGAGTCCCAGCCGTCAGGGTAGATCAGGCAGCCGATCATCAGCCCGGTAGCTGCAGGGAGAAGGGAAGATGTTACAGCAGCCGTGAGCTACCTCCTAAGCCCCTGCCACCCGCGGAGAGGGCAGGTGGAGGAACTGCAAACAGATAAAATAATCCTGATCTCCCTTAAGGTGGCCTGTCACCTGTGGGTTCTGCTTAGTTCATGCTGCTGCAGCTGGGGAGTAGCAGGATCACAGGCTAGTTTGGGTGGGAAAGGACCTTTAAAGCTCATCTGGTCCAACTCTCCTGCAAGTTGCAGGGACATCTGCAACCAGAGCAGGCTCAGAGCCCTGGTCAACCTCACCTGCAATGATGCCAGGGATGGGGCAGCAACGACCTCTCTGGGAACTCTGGGCCAGGCTCTCACCACCCTCAGCATCAACAATTCCTCCTTCTTTCCAGCCTAAATCTTCCTCTTTCGGTTTAAACCCATCACACCTTGTCCTGTCCCAACAGGCCCTGCTCAAAAGTCTGTCCCCATCTTTCCGACAAGCCCTTTGAAGCCCTGAAAGGCCCCAGAAGGTCTTCCTGGAGCCTTCTCCTCTCCAGGCTGAACCACTTCCCAGCTCTCCCAGCCTGGCCTCCCAGCAAAGGGGTTCCAGCCCTCCCAGCATTGCTGGGACTCCTCTGGCCCTGCTCCAACAGGTCCCTGTCTGTGATGTTCTGACTCCAGAGCTGCACCCAGCCCTGCAGGAGGGTCTCTCCAGAGCACTGGGAGAAAAGGGGCAGGATCCTGCCCTGGCCCTGCTGTCCACACTGCTGGGGGTGCAGGCCAGGGAGCCAGTGACTGCTGGGTGCCAGCACATAGGGTCAACTCAGCTCCAGCTCCTCACCCCCAGATCCTTCTCCCCAGGGCTGCTCTCAATTTTACAGCACTGCCCTCCTAGGAGCCAAGCACACTGCTCCCCATCAAGGACACTGTATATCATCTATTGTTGTGTTGCCCAGGCAACATCTCTGCTCTCCTGTCTCCACAGCCTCTCTGGCCATGTTGTCCTGAAGAAAGACTGTCTCCGAACAAAGCAGGGATGGATTTAATCTGTACCAAGTAGAGAACCTGGCCAGAGCCCTGTGTGTAGCCGCATTCCAGCTGAGGGTTTGCTAAGGTGGAGCTGCTGTCAGCAGCAGCTTTGCAGGCAGGTCAGTTCTGCTTGTTAGCTGCTATGGGTCCAGCTGGCCAGGGAGCTCCTGGCTCCTCCTGGGCCACTCTCCTCACCCACTGCCAGAGCACACTGGCCCACACCAGCTGCTCTAGCCACAGCACATCACCCTAGCCGTGGGAGTCGCACCTGTGGCCATCATCTGCGAAGTGGTTCATGTCACAAGTGCTCCAAGAAATTGATCTATTTGCTGGACAAGTAACCAGGCTGGGGGTGGGGCATGGAGAAACGCTTCTTTGCAGCCTCCACTTGGAGCAGACCATGGAAGCAACTGGTCTTTTATATCCTTTTGTATGAGCTGCCCTGGATTCCTCATACCAGAAGCAGCTTCACGGTGGAAGCTCTGGATGAGCAGATACTTTTTCCTGTCCTCTGTGGATGTCCACAGCCACCTGCAGCAGCAAGATGATTCCTATCCTGTAATGGTGCCTTTTCTCTGTCCTTGTGTGCTTGGTGAACTACAAAACACTTTTAGGGTGGTTGCCTCATGCTTTTTTGATGGGTATTCCCCTTGGCTTGGGGACAGGATAGTGGTGAGGCCAGTGGGCAGCTTCCTAGGTCTGCAGAGAGTATTTCTCTTCATTCAGAAGCAGATGGTTTCTCCTTTTAATTTAATTTGCTCTTCCTTGTAACTAACAGAGAGGAGGGGCACAGAGAGATGGGGGAAGCTGGAAAGAAACTGCTTCTACTATGAAAAGATGCACCTGGGTGTGGAGCAAAGGCCAGAAAATAGCTGCTGTTCTCGCCTGCCCCCCTTTTAACCTCCTTTTAAAATGACTCCCAGAAATACAGCAGCACCTAGATTGCCCAGTACCTAGATTGCCCAGTGGTGCGCAGTCGCCCCCACAGGACCCTGTCTGGAGCAGAGAAACTAGATTGTTGTGGATGATTCAGGCTCATCCATGAGACCACAGCCTCCTGCACCAGGTGTGTCCTCCCGGTACAGCAAAAACAGGTAAGCAACACCCGCAAATACAACAGCAAAGCCCCTCCCTGGCAGGCTGAGCTGCCCCAAGCCTCTTATCTAAATCTTTGCTTGAGCTCGTTTCTTTAGCTGGGAACTGGAACAACCCCGATGCCGGGGCTGCCCTCCCGCGGCGGGGGGGGGCAGCGGGGGCTGCAGCCGGTGCCGGCTTTGAATGATTCAGGAGCAGCAAAGGGCTAGGTTGGGTTTCAGCTGGGGCTGGGATGGAACGCGCTGGGTTACTGGCTGCGGTGGGGGAGGGATGGGAAAGGCTGGAGCTCGATGAGCAGAAAGGCTGGAAAACGTGGGTGATGATCCCAAATCCTGCAGTCAGTCCCCTCCTGCTGTTCCACCTCCCCAATATGTCATTCCCTGAGCTCAGGGAGTTACCAGTTGCTGCGCGGGGTGGGGGGAATCCTAAGCACCAAATAACCCAGCAAACACTATCCCCGTGTCCCCTGTTAATTCCTGTGGGGTCCCAGACGCAGCAGGGAGCCCTCCTGTCCCAGCCCGGCAGCACTTGTTGCTCTCGGACTGATGCTCCCAAGCCACAACCCCGCAGAGCAGGAATGATGACGACGTCGGCTGAGGGCCAGAGGAAAGTCGCCCCCAGGTAAGCGGGGCCGGGCTCTCGGTGCCGCGTAGTTTTGCAGCAGCACGGGGGAGGGATGCATCGCCCACGGGCAGCGAGTCCGCTGGGTCTCAGCCGCTCTGGTGGGCTTTATTCGCTGGAAATTCCCCCGGCAACCAGTACAGGGAAGCACACGGAGCATGGGGGTTATGCTGGCGTTCCCTTCCTGGGCAGCCCCCCACCGTGGCAGAGTCGAAGCGGGGGAAGAGAGAGGGAAAAAGGAGACCGTCAGCCCCGCTCACCTGCCGCCAGCTGCATCCAGGCACAGACTTTATAGACGGTGGCTGCGTTGCAGAAGAAGAAGAGGCTGAAGCAGAGGATGGAGCCGATGATGAGGAAGGTGGAGATGCCGACAAAGAACATGGCGGTTTTGAAGGCGCTGGAGGGTATGGTGCCGAAGTCGAGGGGGCTGCCCTTGCAGATGAGCTCGCCCGTGAGCGCGTTGCCGATGCAGTAGGAGAAGAGGCCGAAGTACCCGGCCTGCGGAGTGTCGATGCTGTCGCCGATCCAGTACGGCTGGATGAAGGTCACCACCATCAGGATGGAGAAGCAGAGGGTGAAGAGAGCCCAGAGCACCCCCATGGCCCGCGCGTTCCTCACATAGTTCGTGTGATAGATCCGAGCCGCCTCTTGCGCCGGCAGCAGCTTGGGCATGGCGGGGGCAACCGGCACCGGCCCCGGTTCCGCTCCGCGGGAAGCCCGACGCTGCCCCGCCCCGCCGGGAGGCTCCGGTAGCGGCGGGACCGCCCCGGGGGGCGGTGGCGCGACCCCGCAACGAGCGGAGGACAACGCGGGAGGAGCCGGCGCGACCCCCGCGACTGCGCCGAACGGCGCGACTCGGGACGCACTCTCGGGATGGGACCCTCGGACTTCGGGATGAGTACTGTGTCCCTGGAGTGGGATCCTGCGATGCATCCCGTGCTGCCGGGATGGGACCCCGAGATGCACCCTCGGGATGTGCCCTGGGATCCCGGAATGAACCCTGGGACCCTACGATGAACCCATGGGATGTGCCCTGCACACCCTGGATGCACCCCTGGGATGTCATCCCCTTCATCCCCGGGATATGACCCTGGGATGCACCCTGCTCCTCAAGGATGCACTTTTGCTGGGATGCTTCCTCAAGATCCATGCAGAGCCTCTGAGATGAGCCTCCTGTCCTCAACTTGCACCCCAGGATCTTCCCAGGGCTGTGCCCTGTGCTGCAGGACCTCGTGTCCTGCTGTGCACCCCAGGGTGCACACTGTGCATCACTGTGCCCCCCCCCACGGGCTGTGTGCCCCTCAGTACGTGTCAGGATGTGCCCAGGCTGCACCCCTGGATGTGCCACATGCCCCCAGATGCATCTCTGGATGCTTCCCAGGATGTGTTTTTTCCCCCAGGATGGGATGGGCCAAGGGCTGTGCTGAGACCCCCAGGTTCCACCTGGGCTTTGTTGTGCACCCCAGAATGTGTCTCAAATGCTGTGTCCCCTTGGCTGCTCCTGTCTGGCCTCCCAGCTGGTGTCACCAGGGTATCCTCATGCTGGAGGGGGCGTGTGTGGGGTGCTGCATCATTGGGGTGGGAGGCTGCAGGCCTCTGGACCCCCCTGTCTGGTCCAGGGCTGTCTTGGGCTGCAGGCCAGGAGGACATGGTCCCCAAGGCCATGCTGCAGAAAGGGGAAAGGCTCATCCTGAAGGTCCACGGAGGCTCAGCTGCTGGCACGGGGCCCAGTTGTCACGTGCCAGCGTGATGGTCATCCCAGAACCAGCCTCAACATCACCCCAGCAGCCACCAAAGGCCAGGGCTGCCTGGGTGTTAATCATTGCCGAGAGCAGCCGAGCCGCGGCGGGTGTGAGAAGCTGTGTCCTTCCCAGGGCTGGTTTCTTTCATCAGCCACGTCCCCCAAGCACAGACACAAAGCAAATACTGGGCAGGGGAACGTGGTGGCCAATGGGATGGGGACATTGGTGGGCTCTGAGCACCAAGTGAGGCTGGTGGGATGCTGGCAGGGGGTGGGCTTGCTCCTGCTATGCTTTGGACTATTTTCAGTAGGTTTCTTGGTGTCCATTCAGTGATCTTAAAGTTTTCTTTCAACCCAAATGATTATGTGATAACATCTGAGCAATGTAGGATCTGGGGGTGAAAGTGGAGTTCCTGCCACAGCACTACCTCCTGCTTTGCCCGTGAACCCATCGGCAGTGCTCAGCGAGGAGGACGTTATGGAGAGCCCCAGCTCCACAGCTACCAGCAGCCAGGGCGAAGGAGAGGAGGGAAGACTGGAAATCCCCCCGAGGGAAGCACAGGGGTGCTGTTAGTTCACATTGGCTTCAGCCAGGGGACCTGCCAGAGGGCATTTTGGCATCACTGGTGTGGGGTGGTCACCTGCCAGGCATCACTGTTCTCCTGCGCCAGACAGGCTGCCCCAATGCCACGAGTTGGGGTGTGATAGGAGCAGCCACATCAGCTGATGGAGACTCCTGCTATAAAGCGTCCACAGGCCCCGTGGCCAAGGCACACGTGAGCCTATCATGACCAACATGCTGCCGTCCTGCCTGCTGCTCATCCTGCTGCTCCTGGCCCCGGCCCTGCCTGCACCCCACGAGCGAGGGCTTATCTTCAACTTGGTGAGAGGGGACACTAACCCCATCTTTGTGACAGCTGGGGACATCCCAAACACTGCGCTGGGGGGTTTGGAGTGGTCCATAGTGCTTTGGTCTCTGGCAGCAACTATGTGGGGTGGTCCTGGGGTGCTGACTGCAACCACCAAGAGCGAAACTTATTGCAGGTGGAGAAACTGAGGCAGGTGAAGGTGGCATGCTGAGTTTGCTGGCGCTGGGAGAGACCTCAGAGCTTGTGAAAGCCATACAAAGGGACAGGAAAACCTGAAGGCAGATGGAATTGAAGCTTTCAGCTGCCTGTGCCAGCCAGGAACCCCTCCAGGGGGAGGTTGTAGGGAATGGGGCAGGGGGGGCACTTTCTCTCTAGTGTCTCAGCCCCATTCCCACGAGCCCAGCAGAAAATGAAGCTTCGGCAGGTGGTATTTTGGGCCAGACCAAGGAAATACCGCAAGATGGAAGACTTGGGCAGGCATGCTGAACCCCAGTTGAAAAGCAGAACTGGTGTCCAACAACCACCCAAACCCCCCAGGCTGACGGCATGAGGGGGATTAAGGGGGGGGACAGAGATGACTCTGGTGCTCATGACCTGTGTGGCTGTGCAGGACGTTGGGGAGCTGTGTCTGCAGAGTGCCCAGTGCAAGAGCGGCTGCTGCCACCGCAAGAATGGCCTGAGCCTGGCCCGCTGCATGGCGAAGTCAGCCGAGACCCAGGTGTGCTCCCCAAAGGTAGGTGCTTCTCTGCTTCCAGGGAGGGGGGGCAGGGACAGGTGCCCCACGCTGCACCTTGCCTTGCTTCCCCGCAGAGCATCTATGGGGTCTACTACAAGTGTCCCTGCGAGAGCGGCCTGACCTGTGACGTTGATAAAACTATCGTGGGGTCCCTCACCAACAGCGATTTCGGTGTCTGCAAGGACCCCCGGGGCTCCTCGTGAATGAATGATCAGGAGTCCTGGTGAATGATGACACACACACACCCCCCTCCCCAGCCATGGTCCCCTCTGGCCTGCCCCTGTGTGCTGTTTTTCCCCCTTCCCAGGAATGTCCGGACCTGCCTGCGCTGACTGGGCTGCGAGAGGGTTTTCAAGTAAAGAGCATCTTCTGCTGAGCTGCAAGCTGGTGTTGTCACTTGATGTGTCCCTCCAGCCTGGGGTGGGGACAGCCGGGCCAGAATGTCCCAGAAAAAGCTGCAGGGACACGATGGCTTTACCTGGATTTGTGCATGATAATCAGGGCAGCAAGTGAGCCACGGAGTGCGCTCTGCTCAGGGGAGCATTAACAAATGGGGGGCAGGTGAGGGGAAGGTGCAGCAGCCCCAGGAGCTGCCCAGGTTGTGCCGGACTCGGTTTATTTGCCACTGCAGCTGCTCTGGTTGGAAACGTCCCCTAGAAAAGGTCCTAGAGAAGAGGGACCTGAAGGTGGTGTTGAGCACCAGTGTGTGCTCAAGGTGCTCAGTGGTTGTGCTTCACTGAGAGCACTGCACCCCAGGAGCTGCACCTCCTCCTCGGGGTGGGTGGGCGTGGCTGGGAGGTGGGCAGCCAGGTGGGAGTCCTCCCCAAAAAAGACCTTGTATCCAAAAAGGACCTTATAACCCCAAAAGGATGTCATATGGGTAGTGGTTGTGTATGCCCCTCATGCAGCACCTCCACCAGCATCTAATGGAGCAGCTTTTCCAGCTGTGAAATGTGCAGGACCTTTGGGAACTAGGGAGGAGTTGGGTGTGGGAGCAGCCCAGCTGACACCGAGGCACCAAACGAGGGGGTGATGCCCAGCTCAGAGACAGCAGTTTGGCCACAGAGAGGGGGCACAGACATGCTGCAGGGGGGTGAGGTAGAGGATGCATGTGCCTGGCAGAGCTGAGGGGGCATCAAGAGGCAAAGGGGTCACTGGGGGAGTGTTCTTGGTTCCTTCGGTGCCATCTTCACCCCTTGTGTTTCTATTCCCGTGGGCAACAGCTCTGCACTGAGAGAGGCGGGGTAAGGGAAGGGGAGCGGCGGGGGCTACACTGGGCAGCTGAAGATGTGCCGCAGAATTTTCCGGGACGGGGCTTTGCATCTCCAGTATGGGCAGGATTCGGCCACGGCCCGGGCTCCGAGACCAGCAGAGGGCAGTCGCAGCGTGCCCACGGCCTGGGAACATCCCCCCCTTCCATCCTCGAGCACTGGGGACATCCCAGCCTAGAGGGGACCCACCAGCCCAAGGGCAGCTCAGCCTTGGGGAGGAAGGGACCCGAAATGCACCCAGCCCCACAGCTCTGGCAACCCTTGAGCTCTGCTTCGGGGGTCACCCCCTCCTTGAAGAAGGGGATTCGGGGAGAGGGGAGGACACGAGACGCACGACAACAGCCTGGGCCAAGTGTTGGTGTATATTACGTAAGGGAATTTTGGGATGCCTTTATTTTCCGGGTGTCCCTGTATTAGAGCGAGGAGGATGGGGGAGACCAGAGAGATGAGAAGAGGATGGTTGTGCTGTGACGGGTGGGGAGGAACACATGAATGACCCCCCCCCTCAGTCTCAGTTTGATTTCTTGGTGAAGCAGCAGCTTTATTTTGGCAGCTCTGGGCTGGTAAATATTGGCTTAAACCGAAAACCAGACGCTTGACTCACGGCGTCTTAACAAACACAGGAAGGGGCCCCCGGCATGTGTGGGGTGCTGCCAGCCTCAGGGGGGGGGACACACACCCACCGCCAGG